>JAZDUA010001105.1:0-207969 GCA_038098605.1 Gryllus longicercus | reverse complement strand
GTAACGTCTCGTCTCGTCTAAGTATTATAAAAATTTAAAAAACAAAAAATATTAAAAATCAAAAAATATAAAAATTCAAAAAATGTTAATTTCGAAAAATATAAAAAATCAAAAAATATAAAAAATCAAAAAATATAAAAAATCAAAAAATATAAAAAATTAAAAAATATAAAAAATCAAAAATAAAAAATATATAAATTCAAAATTAAAAAGTCTTGTCACGGCACGGCACGGCACGGCACGACACGACACGACACAACACGATACGCACGACACGACACGACACGACACGACACGCACGACACGACACGACACGACACGCACGAAACGACACGACACGACACGAAACGACACGCACGACACGACACGACACGACACGAATGACACGACACGCACGACACGACACGCACGACACGACACGACACGCACGACACGACACGACACGACACGACACACACGACACGACACGACACGCACGACACGACACAACACGACACGACACGCACGACACGAAACGACAAGACACGACACGCACGACACGACACGACACGACACGCACGACACGACACGACACGCACGACACAACACGACACGACACGCACGACACGTTACAACACGAGATGACACGACACGCACGACGCGACACGACACGACACGACAGCACACGACACTACTCGACACGACACGATACGACACGCACGACACGACACGACACGGCACGACACGACAACGCACGTCACGACACGACACGACACGCACGACACGACACGAAATGACACGACACTCACCACACGACACGACACGACACGCACGACACGACACGACACGACACACACGACACGACACGACACGACACGACACGAAACGACACGACACGACACGACACGACACGCACGACACGACACGACAGGACACGACACGACACGACACGACAAGACACGACACTGCACGGCACGGCACGACACGCACGACACGACACGACACGACACGACACGCACGACACGTCACGACACGAAACGACACGACACGACACGACAAGACACGACACGACACGACACGCACGACACGACACGACACGACACGACACGACATGACAAGACACGACACGACACGACACAGAACGGCACGACACGACACAACACGACACGACACGGCACGAAACGACACGAGACAACACGACACGTCACGACACGTTACGACACGACACGACACGACACGACACGTAACGTCTCGTCTCGTCTAAGTATTATAAAAATTTAAAAACAAAAAAATATTAAAAAAATCAAAAAATATAAAATATCAAAAATATAAAAATCAAAAAATATAAAAAATCAAAAAATATAAAAAATCAAAAAATATAAAAAATCAAAAAAATCAAAAAATAAAAAATATAAAAATTCAAAAAAATAAAAAGTCTTGTCACGGCACGGCACGGCACGACACGACACGACACGACACAACACGATACGCACGACACGACACGACACGACATGACACGGACGACACGACACGACACGACGCAAACGACACGACATGCACGACACGACACGCACGACACGACACGACACGACACGCTCGAAACGACACGACACGACACGAAACGACACGCACGACACGACACGACACGAACGAAACGACACGCACGACACGACACGCACGACACGACACGACACGACACGCACGACACGACACGACACGCACGACACGACACGTCACGACACGGCACGACACGACACGCACGTCACGACACGACACGACACGACACGCTCGACACGACACGAAACGACACGACACGCACGACACGACCGACACGATACGACACGACACGCACGACACGACACGACACGACACGACACGACACGCACGACACGACACGAAACGACACGACACGACACGACACGACAAGACACGACACGACAAGACAAGACACGACACGACACGACACGACACGACAGGACACGACACGACACGAAACGACACGCACGACACGACACGACACGAACGAAACGACACGCACGACACGACACGCACGACACGACACGACACGACACGCACGACACGAACGACGACACGCACGACACGACACGTCACGACACGGCACGACACGACACGCACGTCACGACACGACACGACAAGACACGCTCGACACGACACGAAACGACACGACACGCACGACACGACACGATACGACACGACACGACACGCACGACACGACACGACAGGACACGACACGACACGACACGACAAGACACGACACTGCACGGCACGGCACGACACGCACGACACGACACGACACGACACGACACGCACGACACGTCACGACACGAAACGACACGACACGACACGACACGACAAGACACGACACGACACGACACGCACGACACGACACGACACGACACGACACGACATGACAAGACACGACACGACACGACACAGAACGGCACGACACGACACAACACGACACGACACGACACGAAACGACACGAGACAACACGACACGTCACGACACGTTACGACACGACACGACACGACACGACACGTAACGTCTCGTCTCGTCTAAGTATTATAAAAATTTAAAAAACAAAAAAATATTAAAAAAATCAAAAAATATAAAATATCAAAATATAAAAATCAAAAATATAAAAAATCAAAAATATAAAAAATCAAAAAATATAAAAAATCAAAAAATAAAAAAATAAAAAATATAAAAATTCAAAAAAATAAAAAGTCTTGTCACGGCACGGCACGGCACGACACGACACGACAAGGACACAACACGATACGCACGACACGACACGACATGACACGGACGACACGACACGACACGACGCAAACGACACGACATTCACGACACGACACGCACGACACGACACGACACGACACGCACGAAACGACACGACACGACACGAAACGACTCGCACGACACGACACGACACGAACGAAACGACACGCACGACACGACACGCACGACACGACACGACACGACACGCACGACACGACACGACACGCACGACACGACACGTCACGACACGGCACGACACGACACGCACGTCACGACACGACACGACACGACACGCTCGACACGACACGAAACGACACGACACGCACGACACGACACGATACGACACGACACGACACGCACGACACGACACGACACGACACGACACGACACGCACGACACGACACGAAACGACACGACACGACACGACACGACAAGACACGACACGACAAGACAAGACACGACACGACACGACACGACACGACAGGACACGACACGCACCGACACGACACTACACGACACGACACGACACGCACGACACAACACGACACGACACGGCACGACACGACACGCACGTCACGACACGACACGACACGACACGCACGACACGACACGACACGAAACGACACGACACGCACGACACGACACGACACGACACGACACGCACGACACGACACGTCACGACACGACGCGACACGCACGACACGACACGAGACGACACGACAACGCTCGACACGACACGACACGACACGCACGACACGACACAACACGACGCGACACGACACGACACGACACGCACGACACGACACGACACACACGACCACGACACGACACGACACGACACGAAACGACACGACACGACACGTCACGCACGACACGACACGAAACGAAACGACACGACACGCACGACACGACACGACACGACACGACTCGACAAGACCACCACACGACACGACACGGCACGGCAAGGCACGACACGACACGACACAACACGACACGACACGACACGACACGTAACGTCTCGTCTCGTCTAAGTATTATAAAAATTTAAAAACAAAAAAATATTAAAAATCAAAAAATATAAAAATTCAAAAAATGTTAATTTCGAAAAATATAAAAAATCAAAAAATATAAAAATCAAAAAATATAAAAAATCAAAAAATATAAAAAATCAAAAAATATAAAAAATCAAAAAAATATAAAAAATCAAAAAATATAAAAAATCCAAAAATCAAAAATATAAAAATTCAATAAAATAAAAGGTCTTGTCACGGCACGGCACGGCACGGCACGACACGACACGACACGACACAACACGATACGCACGACACGACACGACACGACATGACACGCACGACACGACACGACACGACACAAAAGACACGACATGCACGACACGACACGCACGACACGACACGACACGACAACGCACAAAACGACACGACACGACACGACACGAAACGACACGCACGAGACGACAAGACACGACACGAACGACACGACACGCACGACACGACACGCACGACACGACACGACACGCACGACACGACACGACACGACACGACACGCACGACACGATACGACACGACACGACACGACACGCACGACACGACACAACACGACACGACACGACACTACACGACACGAAACGACACGACACGACACGACACGACACGACACGCACGACACGCACGACACGACACGACACGACACGAAACGACACGACACGCACGACACGACACGCACGACAACGCACGACACGACACGACAACGACACGACGCGACACGCACGACACGAAACGAGACGACACGACACGCACGACACGACACGACACGACACGACGCGACACGCACGACACGAAACGAGACGACACCGACACGCACGACACGACACGACACGACACGACGCGACACGCACGACACGAAACGAGACGACACGACACGCACGACACGACACGACACGCACGACACTACACGACGCGACACGACACGACACGCACGACACGACACGACACGACACGACACGCACGACACGACACGACACGACACGACACGAAACGACACGACACGACACGACACGACACGTACGACACGACACGACACGCACGACACGACACGACACGACACGCACGACACAACACGACACGAAACGACACGACACGACACGCACGACACGAAACGACACGACACGACACGCACGACACGACACGACACGACACGACACGCACAACACGACACGACACGCACGACACGACACGACACGACACGCACGACACGACACGACACGACACGACACGACGCGACACGCACGACACGAAACGAGACGACACGACACGCACGACACGACACGACACGACACGACGCGACACGCACGACACGAAACGAAACGAGACGACACGACACGCACGACACGACACGACACGCACGACACTACACGACGCGACACGACACGACACGCACGACACGACACGACACGACACGACACGCACGACACGACACGACACGACACGACACGAAACGACACGACACGACACGACACGTACGACACGACACGACACGCACGACACGACACGACACGACACGCACGACACGACACGACACGACACGAACGACACGACACGACACGACACGCACGACACGAAACGACACGACACGACACGCACGACACGACACGACACGACACGACACGACACGCACAACACGACACGACACGCACGACACGACACGACACGACACGCACGACACGACACGACACGATACGAACGACACGACACGCACGACACGACACGACACGCACGACACGACACGACACGACACGCACGAAACGACACGACACGAAACGACACGCACGACACGACACGACACGAACGACACAACACGCACGACACGACACGCACGAGACGACACGACACGACACGACACGACACACACGACACGACACGCACGACACGACACGACACGACCCGACACGCACGACACGACACGACACGAAACGACACGCACGACACGAGACGAAATGACACGACACGCACGACACGACACGACACGCACGACACGACACGACACGGCACGGACACGACACGCACGTCACGACACGACACGACACGACACGCCCGACAGGCCACGACACGAATCGACACGACACGCACGACAGGGCACGACACGACACGACACGACACGCACGACACGACACGAGACGACGCGACACGACACGACACGCACGACACGACACGACACGACACGACACGCACGACACGAAACGACACAACACGACACGACACGAAACGACACGACACGCACGTTACGTCACGACACGAAACGACAGGACACGACACGCACGACACGACACGACACGACACGCACGACACGACACGACACGACACGACACGAAACGACACGACACGAAACGACACGCACGACACGACACGACACGACACGAAACGACACGACCACGACACGCACGAAATGACCCGACACGACAAGACACGATACGACACGACACGAAGCGACACGAGGCAACACGACACGACACGACACGTCACGACACGACACGACACGACACGTAACGTCTCGTCTCGTCTAAGAATTATAAAAATTTAAAAAATCAAAAAATATTAAAAATAAAAAATATAAAAATTCAAAAAATGTTAATTTCGAAAAATATAAAAAATCAAAAAAATAAAAAATCAAAAAATATAAAAAATCAAAAAATATAAAAAATCAAAAAATATAAAAAATCAAAAAATTAAAAATCAAAAAAATAAAAAATAAAAAATAAAAAAAACAAAAAATAAAAAATCTTGTCACGTCACGGCACGGCACGGCACGGCACAACACGACACGACACGACACGACACAACACGATACGCACGACACGACACGACACGACATGACACGCACGACACGACACGACACGACACGACACAAACGACACGACATGCACGACACGACACGCACGACACGACACGACATGACACGCACGAAACGACACGACACGACACGAAACGACACGCACGACACGACACGACACGACACGAACTACACGACACGCACGACACGACACGACACGCACGACACGACACGACACGGCACGACACGACACGCACGTCACGACACGACACGACACGACACGCCCGACAGGCCACGACACGAATCGACACGACACGCACGACAGGGCACGACACGACACGACACGACACGCACGACACGACACGAGACGACGCGACACGACACGACACGCACGACACGACACGACACGACACGACACGCACGACACGAAACGACACAACACGACACGACACGAAACGACACGACACGCACGTTACGTCACGACACGAAACGACAGGACACGACACGCACGACACGACACGACACGACACGCACGACACGACACGACACGACACGACACGAAACGACACGACACGAAACGACACGCACGACACGACACGACACGACACGAAACGACACGACACGACACGCACGAAATGACCCGACACGACAAGACACGATACGACACGACACGAAGCGACACGAGGCAACACGACACGACACGACACGTCACGACACGACACGACACGACACGTAACGTCTCGTCTCGTCTAAGAATTATAAAAATTTAAAAAATCAAAAAATATTAAAAATAAAAAATATAAAAATTCAAAAAATGTTAATTTCGAAAAATATAAAAAATCAAAAAAATAAAAAATCAAAAAATATAAAAAATCAAAAAATATAAAAAATCAAAAAATATAAAAAATCAAAAAATTTAAAAAATCAAAAAAATAAAAAATAAAAAATAAAAAAAAAACAAAAAATAAAAAATCTTGTCACGTCACGGCACGGCACGGCACGGCACAACACGACACGACACGACACGACACAACACGATACGCACGACACGACACGACACGACATGACACGCACGACACGACACGACACGACACGACACAAACGACACGACATGCACGACACGACACGCACGACACGACACGACATGACACGCACGAAACGACACGACACGACACGAAACGACACGCACGACACGACACGACACGACACGAACTACACGACACGCACGACACGACACGCACGACACGACACGCACGACACGACACGACACGACACGACACGCACGACACGACACGACACGGCACGACACGACACGCACGTCACGACACGACACGACACGACACGCACGACACGACACGAAACGACACGACACGCACGACACGACACGATACGACACGACACGACACGCACGACACGACACGACACGACACGCACGACACGACACGACTCGAAACGACACGACACGACAAGACACGACACGACATGACAAGACACGACACGACACGCACGACACGACACTACACGACACGACACGACACGACACGACACGGCACGGCACGCACGACACGACACGACACGACACGGCACGTCACGACACGCACGTCACGACACGAGACGACACGACACGAGACAACACGATACGCACGACACGACACGACATGACACGCACGACACGACACGACACGACACAAACGACACGACACGCATGACACGACACGACACGACACGCACGACACGACACGACACGACACGACACGCACGACACGACACGACACGACACGACACGCACGACACGACACGACACGAAACGACACGACACGACACGACACGACACGCACGACACGACACGACACGATACGACACGACACGACACGCACGACACGACACGACACGACGCGTCACGCACGACACGACACGAGACGACACGACACGCACGACACGACACGACACGACACGACACGACACGACACGCACGACACGACACGACGCGACACGACAAACACACGACACGAAACGACACGACACGACCCGCACGACACGACACGACACGGAACGGCACGGCACGACACGACACGACACGACACGACACGTCACGACACGACACGAAACGACACGAGGCAACACGACACGACACGTCACGTCACGACACGTCACGACACGACTCGTAACGTCTTGTCTCGTCTAAGAATTATAAAATTTTAAAAAATCAAAAAATATTAAAAATCAAAAAATATAAAAAATCAAAAAATATAAAATATCAAAAAATATAAAAAATCAAAAAATATAAAAAATCAAAAAATATAAAAAATCAAAAAATAAAAAAATAAAAAATTAAAAAAATCAAAAAAATAAAAAGTCTTGCCACGTCACGGCACGGCACGGCACGACACGACACGACACGACACAACACGATACGCACGACACGACACGACATGACACGCACGACACGACACGACACGACACGACACAAACGACACGACACGACACGCACAAAACGACACGACACGACACGAAACGACACGCACGACACGACACGACACGACACGAACGACACGACACGCATGACACGACACGACACGCACGACACGACACGCACGACACGACACGAAACGACACGCACGACACGACACGACACGACACGACACGCACGACACGAAACGACACGACACGAAACGACACGACACGACACGACAAGACACGCACGACACGACACGACACGAGATGACACGACACGCACGACACGACACGACACGACACGACGCGACACGCACGACACGAAACGAGACGACACGACACGCACGACACGACACGACACGCACGACACTACACGACGCGACACGACACGACACGCACGACACGACACGACACGACACGACACGCACGACACGACACGACACGACACGACACGAAACGACACGACACGACACGACACGTACGACACGACACGACACGCACGACACGACACGACACGACACGCACGACACGACACGACACGAAACGACACGACACGACACGCACGACACGAAACGACACGACACGACACGCACGACACGACACGACACGACACGACACGCACAACACGACACGACACGCACGACACGACACGACACGACACGCACGACACGACACGACACGATACGAACGACACGACACGCACGACACGACACGACACGCACGACACGACACGACACGACACGCACGAAACGACACGACACGAAACGACACGCACGACACGACACGACACGAACGACACAACACGCACGACACGACACGCACGAGACGACACGACACGACACGACACGACACACACGACACGACACGCACGACACGACACGACACGACCCGACACGCACGACACGACACGACACGAAACGACACGCACGACACGACACGAAATGACACGACACGCACGACACGACACGACACGCACGACACGACACGACACGGCACGACACGACACGCACGTCACGACACGACACGACACGACACGCCCGACAGGCCACGACACGAATCGACACGACACGCACGACAGGGCACGACACGACACGACACGACACGCACGACACGACACGAGACGACGCGACACGACACGACACGCACGACACGACACGACACGACACGCACGACACGAAACGACACAACACGACACGACACGAAACGACACGACACGCACGTTACGTCACGACACGAAACGACAGGACACGACACGCACGACACGACACGACACGACACGCACGACACGACACGACACGACACGACACGACACGAAACGACACGACACGAAACGACACGCACGACACGACACGACACGACACGAAACGACACGACACGACACGCACGAAATGACCCGACACGACAAGACACGATACGACACGACACGAAGCGACACGAGGCAACACGACACGACACGACACGTCACGACACGACATGACACGACACGTAACGTCTCGTCTCGTCTAAGAATTATAAAAATTTAAAAAATCAAAAAATATTAAAAATAAAAAATATAAAAATTCAAAAAATGTTAATTTCGAAAAATATAAAAAATCAAAAAAAATAAAAAATCAAAAAATATTAAAAATCAAAAAATATAAAAAATCAAAAAATATAAAAAATCAAAAAATTTAAAAATCCAAAAAAATAAAAAATAAAAAATAAAAAAAAAACAAAAAATAAAAAATCTTGTCACGTCACGGCACGGCACGGCACGGCACAACACGACACGACACGACACGACACAACACGATACGCACGACACGACACGACACGACATGACACGCACGACACGACACGACACGACACGACACAAACGACACGACATGCACGACACGACACGCACGACACGACACGACATGACACGCACGAAACGACACGACACGACACGAAACGACACGCACGACACGACACGACACGACACGAACTACACGACACGCACGACACGACACGCACGACACGACACGCACGACACGACACGACACGACACGACACGCACGACACGACACGACACGGCACGACACGACACGCACGTCACGACACGACACGACACGACACGCACGACACGACACGAAACGACACGACACGCACGACACGACACGATACGACACGACACGACACGACACGCACGACACGACACGACACGACACGCACGACACGACACGACTCGAAACGACACGACACGACAAGACACGACACGACATGACAAGACACGACACGACACGCACGACACGACACTACACGACACGACACGACACGACACGACACGGCACGGCACGCACGACACGACACGACACGACACGGCACGACACGACACGCACGTCACGACACGAGACGACACGACACGAGACAACACGATACGCACGACACGACACGACATGACACGCACGACACGACACGACACGACACAAACGACACGACACGCATGACACGACACGACACGACACGCACGACACGACACGACACGACACGACACGACACGCACGACACGACACGACACGACACGCACGACACGACACGACACGAAACGACACGACACGACACGACACGACACGACACGACACGCACGACACGACACGACACGATACGACACGACACGACACGCACGACACGACACGACACGACGCGTCACGCACGACACGACACGAGACGACACGACACGCACGACACGACACGACACGACACGACACGACACGCACGACACGACACGACGCGACACGACAAACACACGACACGAAACGACACGACACGACCCGCACGACACGACACGACACGGAACGGCACGGCACGACACGACACGACACGACACGACACGTCACGACACGACACGAAACGACACGAGGCAACACGACACGACACGTCACGTCACGACACGTCACGACA
The DNA here is from genome assembly GCA_038098605.1 of Gryllus longicercus. NCBI lineage: Eukaryota > Metazoa > Arthropoda > Insecta > Orthoptera > Gryllidae > Gryllus > Gryllus longicercus. The sequence goes on along the minus strand of JAZDUA010001105.1, from coordinate 195,965 downwards.
CGACTCGTAACGTCTTGTCTCGTCTAAGAATTATAAAATTTTAAAAAATCAAAAAATATTAAAAATCAAAAAATATAAAAAATCAAAAAATATAAAATATCAAAAAATATAAAAAATCAAAAAATATAAAAAATCAAAAAATATAAAAAATCAAAAAATCAAAAAATAAAAAATTAAAAAAATCAAAAAAATAAAAAGTCTTGCCACGTCACGGCACGGCACGGCACGACACGACACGACACGACACAACACGATACGCACGACACGACACGACATGACACGCACGACACGACACGACACGACACGACACAAACGACACGACACGACACGCACAAAACGACACGACACGACACGAAACGACACGCACGACACGACACGACACGACACGAACGACACGACACGCATGACACGACACGACACGCACGACACGACACGCACGACACGACACGAAACGACACGCACGACACGACACGACACGACACGCACGACACGAAACGACACGACACGAAACGACACGACACGACACGACAAGACACGCACGACACGACACGACACGAGATGACACGACACGCACGACACGACACGACACGACACGACACGACACGACACGACACTGCACGACACGACACGACACGACACGCACGACACGACAAGACACGGCACGACACGACCCGCACGCGAGTATTTTTTTGACAAACAGCTAAAACATATATACAATTTCAACCAATGATAAATCATTTTAGAAAAATATTTATAACCGCGAAATTTAAAATTTTAAATATATTTATAACCGCGAGATTTAAAATTTTAAATATATTTATAACCGCGAGATTTAAAATGGCGGGAAAATTGAAAATTATCAAGTGACGTCATAAACAAAACAGATGGTGATATACACACCGATGTTGATGTAGTGTGAAACAGGCCGATGTAGTATGGTATGTACAATGTTATATTTTTTGGAAAGTGGAAGTGTAAGGATAAATGAAACGATAAGTTTAAAATAATTCAGTTTTCATACATTAATAATTTATATACATTTTTAATACATACATTTTATACATTAATAATTTATATACATTTTTAATACATACATTAACATTTTTACAATTTTTATACATTATATACATACATATTAACAATTTTTATACAATATACATAAACGACTAAATACAAACATTAAACTACAAACTATTAATTTTCAAAATTTATCAAATTTATTCATTCTCCACATTTAGAGGTGTGTAAGGTGTCAGGGGGGGATTATCTAGAGTAAAGTCAGATTTTGGAGTTTTTGGCGGTATATACTCATCAATTTGTAAAGAAAAATTTTGCCCAAATTTTGAATTTTTATATAATAAAATGTACGGTAGGATATAGTTTGTACCAACACCATCATCATTTAATAATTTATGAAAATCCAAAATCGTAATGTTATTTAACTGTTTTTCCATTTTTATCTTTATTTTCTCTTTTTTTTCATTTACTTTGGAAATATATTTTCGAAATTCGTTGTCATTTTCAAGTGGATTTACAAGTACATAGGGATTATTTGAACTTACAAAATCCAAAGGTACTACACCAAAAATCGAAAGATAGTAACTCAATAAAACAAATATTATTTTGTTAGGAACTTTTAATTCTAACATTTTTTCTACCCACAATAACATTACAAAAATGGCTTTTTTCATATTATCACTAATATTAGTATAACTGTCGCCTGAAGAAGATTGCTCAAATATATATTTAATTTCAGTTTCAATTGCTTCTAAAATACATTTAAACACATCATAAAACAGGTTACCTATGCTAAATTTTATATTATAATTATTTAAATTAATATTTAATACACTTCTCTCCTCTAAAATTAAAAAATGTTCTTTTAATTTAAATATATAATTATAATATAAAACATTATCACGAATACCATATATCAAATTTAATGTCTCTTTTAAATTTCCTTTTTTAAACGAAAATGTGCTATTTAAATTTTGGAATATAATTGTCAATAATTTATTAATTTCTTCTACTAGATCTAAAATATATATTTTCAAATCTTCTTCCGTCAGTTCCTCAGATTTTTCAAATTTTTTTTTAGATTTCCGTTGTTTTATATCATCGAAATCCTCATTCAATTTCAAAGAAAAAAATATTAAATTAATAAGATCCAAAATTGCTGTATTATTCAAACTGTAATTAGAATTGCATTTATTTACAATTTTTATGTATAAATTATATATGTCTTGCTTATTTGGAATTTTTTCTGATATATGTGAAATAAATTTCGAAGAATTCATTAAATTTTTAAAAATTTGTTCTTCATCTAAAGAACACCCTTGGCGTTCACAATTACTAATGAGGGTATTTATTTTATTTTTAGTATTTCCCGTATCAGATGTTATTTTAAAAATTGTAGTTAATAGCCCTATTTGTTGTGGTGTTAATACACTTTTAAAAGAATGAATTTTTTTAATTATTTCTATATATTCCCTTGTATTTCTATATTCCATAAATTTTGAAATTGTATGTGTTAATACACTTAATAGGTTTTCTCGCTTATAGCATTCATAATACTTTTTAATTATAAAAGATAAAGCTACAAAAGAAATTGAAAAAGTAAAATTTTGCACAATATACAGTGAAAATTGAATTTGCTTCTGAAATTGATCATAAATGAGTTTAAGTAAATCTTTTTCGTATTGACTTGCCGGTTTATCAATAATTTTAATGTTGTTTCTCACATTTTCTAATAATTCAATACTTATTGGCCCTTCGTGTTTCGTTTTTTTTGTAATTACCTTTTTAGTGTTAATTTTTCTTTTACGTGAGTCACGTACCTCTATTGCGTTGTCGTGTTGCTCTGTTGCGTCCTGTTGCTCTGTTGCGTCATACTCTGCGTTGTCATTGTATGTTGCGATGTCGTATCTCTGTAGCTCTGCGTTGTCAACCGTTTCAGGAGCTTCTGTATGAACACCCATTGGGGTTTCTGGCGTCTCAAAATTAGGATTGTCTTCTTCCGACTCCCCGTCTGAAGATGAAACATCAGAATGGTCAGTATTGCCGTCAGACCCAGAAGAATTACTCTCATCAGAATTGGTTTTTTGTTTAGAAACTGAATTAGAAACTGAAGAACTCTCAACTTCAGAATTACTTGTAGAATTTTGTAGAAATTCAAAAATAACTTCTTGATCCATGCTATCCATATGCGATGCGTGAGCTGCCATTTTTTCACGTTAAAAGGCCGACGGTGGTGGTTGAGATGGTAATAGTTGTTCGTACGAGTTACCTCGATTTGACTACGATTCCGAGCTACACATTACGAGCTTTTATAGAAGCCCAAATCTCTTCCGCCTCCCTCTACCTCCCTCACACGTGTCCTCATTTCCCTCTCCTTTCCTACCTTCCCCCTCCCACCTACCAGCCAGTTACGTGGGAAAGTGAAAGCCAAGGCGAGGACCCGTGCTATAAAAGCACGCTTCGCTGTTCGAGTTCTGTACTGTCTAGCGCGCGGCGGGCCCGAAGGGGCTTCGTCCTCGCGCATATCTCATCGCGAACAGGAGATGGGGGGGGGGCTTGAGTGAATAACTCGTCTCGGATCAACGGGTAGAATTGCTCAGAGGATAACAACATACCTTAAGGCCGCGTTCCCCCCTCAGGGCCTTTCCCGGCGTGTAGGTTAGCGAACTTTCACATGTCGGTCGTCTTTGTTTGGGTGCCGATACTGTAAATTCGCACGTTTGCTTCTTGAATAACTTCCAGGCGAATGCTTTCAGGGTGTCGCCCCGCCGCGGGCGGTCAGTGGGCTTACTCGGGCATCGACCCCAAGACCGCGTTCCCCCCTCAGGGCCTTTCCCCGGCGTGTAGGTTAGCCCCAAAGGGGGAACTTTAGCGCGTCGGCCATCTTTGTTTGCGCCTTTCGCATTTTATTGCGACGAAAGTAAATTTTTTACATTTTTTCCGTTTGCGCCGTCGGACGCGGAATCTCGGCGGGCGTCTAGGAAAAATTCGGCGGCCATCAACTAAAAAAAATTGTTTAAACAATTGTTATAAACAATTGTCCTAGAATTTTTTTTTGTTTTAACATTTTTTTTCGAGTTCCCTGTTTGATTTAGGTGAGAGTTTGAGAAAACGGCACGGTTCCGACGCACCCGAAAACGTACTTACTACTACACACTAGAACCCCGCCTCTGTAGAGAGAATATATAAAGAATGTAATAAAAGTTTACAACTAATAACACCTAGGTTTTTACAGGTAGGATCTGAATACTCCGCTATCCTATAGAGAGGAAGTGTCCCGTCTATCGATCGGTGGCGGTGCCGACTCGCTCGGACCGGCGGAACGGCGTGTAGGTTGTCGTGAAATCGGCTTCGAAAACGTACATTCGCGATTTTTTTCCGGGCCAACGAACAAAGATAGAGACACGCGGCTTGCGGATTTGTTTTCAGCCGTTAGAGGTGCGTGGGGGTGAATTTTTAGAGCGCGCGCGCGAGCGAAAACGAAAAAGTTCCGCGTTCGAGCTTCGAACCCTGGACGCCGACCGATTCGTAAAAATTCCAGGAGACGCCCCTCGACGAACACAAAAGGTCATGACGTCCGAAGCGCTCCGACGCTTCGTTTAGGCGCCAGAAGACGAGCGAGTCAGCGAAAGGGCGGGGATTCGCGTAACATAAAAAAGGCCGAAACTCGAAAACGGAGCGTCGCGCGACGACGCGGCCGGCGGCGTTGAATTTGTCTCGGAAAAGCGTATTTTTTCAAACCCTCGCCGCCGGCGCGCGTGTAGCAGGGGCGGGGATGATCGGTTTTCGCGTCCCGGGCTCGAACCGGGGACTCGGAAAATTTTTTCAAGGGCGCCGTCCGATAGCCGAGGGCGAGACGAAGCGAAAAGGTCTCGGGCGTCGAGTCGCTAGGACGCACCGTTTTCGAGCAATCGCGCGCGGCGCGGCGACGCGGCAGCGAATGACGTCGCATGGCGGGGACGCCCGAGTTACGTGATCTAAGAACGCGAATAACTCGGGAAGAAAAAATCGCATCGCGACGCGGTTTTCGGCGCCGGACGCGTCTCCTCGAGCGCTTTCTCGGGTATTTTTTCGGCGTTTTTCAAAAAATGCCTCCCTCCCCGAAACCCTGAAAAACGACGTTTTTCCCCTCCAGCGGCGAGGCGGGGAGTGCGAAAAATGCCGCGACGCGTCCGCGAGGTAGGAAACGGGGAGACGAACCGAAAAGCTCAGGAGCGCCGAGGCGCTAGCGGCCTTCGTTTTCGAGATTTCGCCGTCGGAAGCGCAAAAGCCGGAGCGGGGACCGGAAAAGAGGAGGGGACGCGCGCGCGAAACGCTATATCTCGAGAACGGTTCGTCCGATCGACACGCGGTTTGCGGCGTCGGACGCGACTTTTTTTTCCCCGTTCGACGACACGTCGACGGAAATCGCCCGTCTGAAAAACGATGGACCGCCCGTCGCGGGGGTCGAACCGAGGACTCGGAAAATTTTTTCGAGCGCGCCGATCGAAAGCGCGCGTGACGGCAAAGAGAAAACGTCCCCGGCGCCGCGATGCTCCGACGCTTCGTTTAGGCGCTAGGAATTTTGCAAGATAAATTGTTTATAAGCCGTTTTCTCCGCAACCGTAACAGCTACGGCGACCGCGTTGCTTTCGTTCGATAGAAAACTCGCTTGCGCGACGAAAAGGTCAGGGCGGTCGAAGGCGTGGGACGCTTCGTTTCGCCGCAATCGAAGAAGGCGGGTGAATTGTTTATAAACGAATAACTCCGAGACGAGCGCAGATATCGACTCGCGGTTTGCGCCACCGCGTCGCCCGCGACCGCGCCGACGATGTTTAGAACAAAACGGAGGGGGTCGGTAGCGAAATTGTTTAAACAAAATTTGATTTTGAAAAAAATCTATAAAAATAAACGAGAAAAATTATAAAATGGTTTATTCTCATAACAAACACGAGCAAAAACTATTCGAAAGTTAGTTGCTTTTTTATTTTCAAGAGAATTGTTTTTTTCCAATTTGGGTGTGCATTTTTAAAAAAAAACCACAAAAAATACATAATTTCTAATATATTGTAATGACTAACTGGGCGCCATCCCGTCGCGCATAGTAACGCAAGCAAACACGTGAGACACAATAAATGTTTTTTCTGTATTGGTTTTTTGGCTCATACAAGATTTCTTTTTCCCCTCTCATGGAATCTGAAAAGAGACCATTATTTTTCTACATTGGATGTTTTGAATAAAGAGAAAAACCCACAACTGTTTTGTATATCTTCCTGTCCCCACCCAACAAGAAATTTTAAACATTCCCTTTCCTTTATGGTGAGTTCATGCAATACATAATACTTTTAAAATGACTATAAAATTTATGACCAATAAATTATATCCATTTACATGCAATAAGTTCTGTTACTAAACCTGAGTCTTCAACTGTGTGTGTACCTTCATCAAACTTAAAAAACTAATTAGCCTTGTGCCAAGATACATTCCTTGCAAAAAAAGGAAGAGTAGAAAAGTTACTACAAAAAGTATTACCTATGAGTAAAAAGTTTTTTCAAAAAAGTAATACCACACAATATTCAAAATAAAAACACACGAACACATGACATTTTACACTGCTGGCCTTCTTCCAGCGTCACGTTCACCACGTAAAAATTTTGTTTTCCACAGTCTATGTTTTTTCCACAACAACCGTGCATTGTTGGTTTTTTTTCCTACATGCGTGGTCACCCATACAATTTCCCCAGAACAGATTCTGACAAAGCATAACATTTCTCATTTTTAAAAAGAAATTTTTCTGTGTTTTTGTTTATTATTTTCATTTATATTACTATTAATTTACAAAAAAAAAACAAAAATATAAATTCGAGTGTCGCCTCGCTACTCCGTCCAGAAATTTGTTTGGTATCAGTATCAAAAATTTTCTCCAAACATTTCCATGTAAAATCATTTGTAACATGAAGCAAGATTGCAAGATTAACAAACCAATGTGGAATGTGTGTCACGGGAATTGCGGTCATGGGAATGACCTAGAAAGAGTTGCGTCATAGCCACAACAGTGGTGCAATCAATATTGACCCAATAATATAATATTGACCAATATTTATTGAATATTGACCCAATAATATAATATTGACCAATATTTATTGAATATTGACCCAATAATATAATATTGACCAATATTTATTGAATATTGACCCAATAATATAATATTGACCAATATTTATTGAATATTGACCCAATAATATAATATTGACCAATATTTATTGAATATTGACCCAATAATATAATATTGATCAATATTCAATAAATTGATTCAATAAATTGAAATTGATTGCACAAATAATGAAAATTTATTTAAAAAAAATAAAAATATATAATTTTATTTTTAAAAGAATTACAAAAATCACATTTGTTTATCATAAACCAAATTTAATTTATTAGTTAGAATATTTTTGTCTTTCTCCAGTTCTTTTATTTGTTGACGCATACATTATTCTCCTTCTCCAATTTTTGAATTTCTTCCTCCAATTCTTTATCTTCGGAATCGGTAGAAATTTCTTCTTCTTGAGAAAGAATAGTAAGCATTTGTTCGACGATTTTCTTATCAGCTAGTTTATGTTCATCTTGTTCTAACATTTCTTCAAACATTAATTCCTGGTCTCCTTTAGCTGGAGGATCTTTTTCCAACATTTCATTACAATATGCAGTCAGATCTTCTAATAAATTTTCTTCAGACATTTTAGTAGTAAAAAAAGCCTTGTGTATGGCTGAAGCACGTTTAATACTTTGTGAATATTTGTTATTGAATAACACTTTATATATGCTTTTAGGGGAGAGGGGAGGGAGGGTATGTGATGAGGGGAAGGGATAGAGGGGGGGGGGGAGGGGGTTACGATATATATATTTGGAAATTGAAAATACATTTCAAAAGTGTCAGAACTTTGAAGCGCGTTAGTTACAAATTCAAATATTTTTATTTTTTTTCCATGGCACATTCCGACAATAATACTTCAGATTCGCTAAATTTAAAATTAAAAGAAGATAGATTAAAAACATTTTCGGGATGGCCAGTATCGTTTATGAGCGAAAAATTATTAGCAGAAGCCGGATTTTATTATTTACACACAGGCGACACAGTTCGCTGTGCCTTTTGTGGAATTCAAATAGCATATTGGGAATTTGGCGATAAACCAATGGAAGAACACAGGCGTTGGTCACCGTCGTGTCCACTAGTACGAATATCAACAGCGAACAACACCGAAGATAGTGTAGTTTACGAAGAATGTGGTTTAATTGAAATTAGACCCTATTCTAGCCCTGAGAACAGTTAGTTAACTTATTTCTTTGACATTGTATTTGTTATTATTGCAAATATGTTATTATTGACAATGTTGTTTTTTTCTGATTAGGTAAACCTTTACTGAAACAGTTGAGAATTCGAGAGCCTGTACACAGGGCATATGCAAATTACGATATGCGAATGCAAAGTTTTCAAACGTGGACTATATCAAAACCACGACCACAAGAACTGGTAGAAGCAGGCTTCTTTTACACAGGTTGTAGTGTTAAAAATAAATTGTAATACTCCTCCCTTTTAAAAAGAGTCTGAACGTTACTAATTTTCTTACAGGTAACGGTAATGAAACCGTTTGTTTTAATTGTGGTTGTAGCCTTATAAATTGGAAACCAACCAATGATCCTTGGATAGAACACGCGAAATGGTCCTCCGAATGTTCCTTTGTAATTATAAACAAAGGAAAAGACTTTATACAAAAGACAATATCCAAAGAACAGCCTTTGTTACAACCAAAAGTAAGCATTTAATTATCTTTAAAAAAATAGGTAACTTATCTGTTATAACGTAACAAAATTTTACGTAATTTTTTACAGGATATCAAAAGCCTTATGAAACACACATCACGTGTGTTACCTGACCACCTGGCACGCGAGTCGCTCGCGCGTGACGGTAGGGAGGGGGAAACACACTTTATATAGCCAGCATTCGGGGCTATTGGATTCACACGACACTGCCCTGTCATGACTCGCGTACAGGCAGATAGAGAATTTATTAAAGAACTTCTGTCTGTTTACCATAGCCTTCCAGCTTTGTGGGACCTACGGAATAGAGATTATTTTAATCGTGAAAAGAAAAGAATACAATACGGAATATTATTACAAAAATATCGAACACAATTTCCAAATGCCGAGAAACAGGATCTGACTAAAAAAATTAATTGTCTAAGAACAAATTTCAGAAAAGCGGTTAAACATCCAAATGTTAAACTTTGGTACTTTGAAGAAATGAAATTTATTCTTCAAAAAACAACAACCCCTCAAACTATGGTAAGTGGATAAAAAATAAAAGCATTCTTCTGCATAATGAAACATGTTCTTTTATAAATTATTTTCTTTTCAGACCAAGTTCCATGATGATGTACTTACAGCAGGAGAATGGATAATGAAGTTGAAAAAAGCGATTAATGGTATATTACGCGAGGGAAATGTTGATCAAAATATTGTATAAAATGTTTTTTTAAGATGTATATAATTATTTTTACAATAAACAATTTTTCATGAATATTTAATTTTTTCCCACATAAAACCAAAAATTTTAATGTCAGATTAAACCGGTCCACACACCCTTCCACGTCTCTCCACTCTGGAAAAATTTTGTTAAAACAATATATGTTTAAAACGTCTATCTCATCAGAAATGAAAAAATTAAACAAACCAGTGTTTCTGGGAGGATTAGAATATCAGGGATATGGATACAAAAATTTGGGAAAAGAAAAGAATAGTAATTACTCTAATAACTTTTTTTTATTTCATATTTACAATTTTTTATTTTATTTACAATTTTACGGTTTCATACCAAATTCTCACTCATCCCAGTTTTCCTCTGACATTATTTCTGGTGCTTGGAGCATCTCTCGCCGCCAATCTCTCTTTGTCTCTGCTTTCCATGTGTTTTCTTCCAGTTTCCACTCTTCTTGCTGTGCGTCCTGTTCCTCTTTCTCTTGTTGTTTTTGAGCAATTTTTAGAAATTCTTCGAATTGCAATTTTGTCTTCACGACAACCGTTATGTCTCCTTTCTTGTTTAATGTTATTTGCGACGTAGATTCCATTGTTTCCAACTCGGTCACTTGGAATGTTTATAACTCTGCCTAAATTACATCCATATATATATACTGTCAGTTCTCATTCCCCCACCACGTATAACCTCTTTTCCCTTATCCTACACATTCGCAAACCTCTAACGACACGAAGCGTGGCGTGAACTTTCACTCCCGTCTTTCAAACCAACTCACGTATCACGATCCAGGACACCCGGATCTGCTTCGCCTGTTTCGCCATGTTTCAGGCGGAGAGTCACCAGTTCCCCAGTAAAAGATTTTTTTTAACAACAGATCTTTTTCACAAAAAACACCCACCGACATACTATTAATTTCAAAAGGTGGTCACTGTCACTATTTTTTTTTATTCTTGACTAGGATATTGCATTTGCTACACTGTACAGAAATTTTTGATGTTCAATCGATTTCTCTCGATGTCGGCATTACTTTCGATAAATGTCTTTGATGGTTGGATAATTCATACTGGAATGAGGTAGCTTTCGTCATTTATTTCCCTTTCTGTTTGCGCCATTTGAAACTTACGACACACACGTATTACTAACAGAAATTCGCAAACGTGCTTCTCATAGTCACACATCACTTTATTTATCATAGGTTGATATCAAAGAAGTAATTTAATTAAAAGATATATAAAAATTAATTTAATTCTAACAACTAGAGTAGTCAATAGAGCATAGTTCATTCAACAAAGAAAACTGAATGAAAATAGGTTACATGTTTCTAGACGGTTAAAAATTAATTTAATTCTAACAACTAGAGTAGTCAATAGAGCATAGTTCATTCAACAAAGAAAACTGAATGAAAATAGGTTACATGTTTCTAGACGGTTTTTTAAGACTCGTCTTTTTGTTACATGTTTCTAAGTTCATTGTTGGTTTGTGAATTGCATTTCCAATCACGGGAGATTGAGAAGAATTTAGTCTTATGGACAAAAAAATCACTCTTCCAGCGGTGTCGTCAGTGTTTAATGATATTTTATTTTGATAGATTTAAAATAGACACTAAAAATTCAAAATTTGAGAAACCTGTTACTTTTATGCTGAGCTACTTACAAAGAAAAAAGATATCAGTAGTGTATGCTATTTAGCATATCACCGCATTCTTACAAATATTTAAAGCATTTAGGTTCTTAATATTTCCTCATCTTTATGGATTTTGCATTACTTTCAGATCTGTTACCTGTGAATAAAATGTGTGTGGAGGATCTGCAAAGTAATTTGAAAAAAATTATTTAAGGACTAAAATAGATAGGATTAAATGCTAGAAATAATTGACATTACTGTGTCCTATGATGGGACATGGCATAAAAAGGGAGTCATTCATCTGGAGAGTGTTGTAAAAAAATTATGATGGATCATCTCCTGGTATGGAAATATTTGCTGTATTGTCTCTAAATCCGAATAATAATATAATTAATCACAAACAACTTTTATAATTTACTTATTTCACATGGATCTAAAAATGTTGCCTTTTACGAATGTTTTTTTACGTGAAAGCGAGAACCTTGCGAAACGGAACGCACTCGCGAATCTGATAAAACGAACCGTCCCACGCTTTCCCAATCACGTCACGTGCGTGATTGACGATCCAGGAAACCTGTATCTGCTTTCGCCTGTGTTTCAGGTGGAAAGACACCGCCAGTATAAATACGTGTGGATAGGATCCTAAGGACGTTAAAGATTTGGTTTCGGTACAACAAAATGGACAGCCCCGTTGATACATATATGCAGAATTTGCTAAGTAATATCAATGAGATAGATGAACTTTCAGTATTCAATGACGGTTTCGAAATAGACGAAGATGAACAACTTTCAGGGCTCAGCGATGCTTTTGAGTTAACTGAAATTGAAAATGAAGAGGATTTGTTTGAGGTGAGAACAAAAACATGAATTTCATGTTAATTATTCCTTTTTTTTCTGGTGAAATGGTACAAGTAACATTTACAATTGATTTCCAAATACCAGTTGTATACAAGATGAAATTTGTATACGCCTTTTTTTTGCAGCCTGTCACAACCGGCCCTGTGATAACCGACCCTGTGATAAACGGCCCTGTCACATGTCCTCGGATACAAGACGAGAATGAACTACAATTGGCAATACAAGAATTTTATAAAAATGAAAACAAAAGAAACGAAGAATTACATCAATATAAACTTTTTATAATGAAAGAAGAGAACAGGAGACAGAATGAAATACATGCTCTAAAAATGTTATGTATCCAACATGATTTTTTCCAAAACTATTAACTAAAATTGTCTTCCAAAGGAAGAATGTTACTTAAAATGGTATTTCATTATTTTCCACTAATTCTTTGACCGAGTATAGAGAGATTATAAGCATTTTTGAAAACAAATTTACATAAAAAATTGTTGGTTCTTGTATTTTAATTTTTTGTATTTTAGAGAATTTGTATCTGTAATAAATATTTTTTTATAAAAATATATGAAATATATAATATATTTACTTAGCAACTTAACCACATCTTTCACCACTATCCAGTCCTTACCTCCACCAGTTCCTTCTCCTACTTCCACACCTCTCCTGCCCACTCCACATCCCTCACCTGCCCATAATCCTCTTTTATCTACGCCAGTTCCTACTCCTACACCGCTCCTACCCACTCCAATTTTTCCAACTACCTCCTCACCTTTCTTCTCTTCAACCCCTCACCTACTTCCACACTTCCTACTCCACAAAAATAAAAACTATTTGCACATTCTTCACCAAAATATACAGTCTCTGAAAAATAAACTCACTGATATAGAAATATTACTTGAGGAGAAACTCAACCACATCTCAGTATTGTGCATCACAGAACAATGGCTAACTAAAGAACAATTAGATAACACATATATACCAGGTTTCTCTCTAGCCAGTAGCTCATGTCGAAATATTAACAATGTACATGGTGGGATATGCATTTTTATTAAAAATACAATTAGTACCCTACACAAATCACACTCATCTAGTAAAAGAGAAAGACTTTGAAGTATCCATCACCGACTTAACAACAATAAAAAACATGGGTATTATTCACATATTACAGTCCTGCTGGAAATTTGAAAACCTTTTTAAAAAATCTGGAAGTTATTCCAACAAAACTTCAAAAACGCAGATAGTATAAAACTATTCTTTGTGGTGACTTCAATATAAATTGCCTCACACAATCCAGTAATGAAAATCTATTCAAAGACGTACTAAAATCATACAATTTACAAACAACCATAAATTCACCAACACAAATATCCAAAAATAGTAACACTGCTATAGATCAAATAATAATAGATGCAAATAACCATTGTTTTTCTGTTGCTATATTTAATACAGGTTTCAGTGACCACATTGCCCAAATCCTAACACTTCCAACAGAAACAAAAACCGCGGAACAGACAACTTACAAAGAAATCAGTAACTATTCCCAAGGAAACATAATAAAATTTCAAAACTTGCTCAGATTTGAAAACTGGAATGAGGCAACCGATACAAATGATAAGTTTAACTCATTCATAAATATATACTTAAGACATTTCAATGCCATTTTCCCTCCGAAACTGAAAAAGATCCAAAATAAGAAAACTAAATCATGGACCACAGGCATCAAAGTGTCATGTGAAAGAAAACGCAACATGTATAAAATACTAATAAATAACAAATGTAACTCAAACTTCATTTCATATTACAAAACATATAATTCGATCCTAAAAAAAGTAATCAAACAAGCAAAAATTATAACAAATGATAAGTACATTGCAAATGCACATACTAAAACAAAAACCATGTGGGACATTATTAAAAAGACAACAGCATCAAACATAGAGATCCACTACAAAAACGAAACTGTACAAGACACACAAGAAATAGCTGATATATTCAATGAACACTTTTCACAAATTAGTAATAAGTTAATCTCTCAACACTCTCTAAACAATGGAACACACCAAACAAACACTAATATTACACAAATTGTAAATTCCATATTTTTATATGAAACCACCCCCTCTGAAATTTTTAAAATCATTGGACAAATGGAGAATAAATTCTCAGCAGGCATGGACAACATTCCAGATTTTCTTATTAAACACAGTGCTCCATGTATAGTGCAACCACTCTCTCACATCTGCAATTACTCCCTAAAATCAGGCATATTTCCAGATATATTCAAAACAGCAAAAATTAAACCATTGTTTAAAAAGGGCAATAGTTATGACCCAATGAACTACAGGCCTATATCCCTGTTATCAGGATTTTTCAAAAATTCTGGAAAGACTTTTCAAACTACCTTCCTCGGACTAACAATTCAAGAAAACCTAAAATGGAACACTCACATATCAAATCTTAACAAGAAGCTTAGCAAATCTTGCTATGTCCTATACACCCTCAGGTCAAGCTCTAACATTGAGACACTGTGAACAATGTATTTTGCAAATGTGCACTCACACCTAAAAATATGGAATAATATTCTGGGGAAATGTCCCCCCTGAAAACACTCGCACATTTATTATCCCAAAAAGAATACTGTGAACAATGACCAGTCTTGCAAACCCTTGTTTAATAAACTAAGGATTCTTCCTTTACCATGCATATACATATTTGAAATAGTCTTCACAAAGAAAATTCTCATGGAAAACAAAGACACTTTTACTTTAAATTCTGGGCATAAAACTTGCCTCCTCTCCATTTCAAGTTATAAATATAAAATGTGCTATTACTGTAAAAATTGATGTAGTTGCAAACATAATTGATATGTATTATTAATGTAATTATTAGCAGATAATTTATCTACTGTATAATATCTTAATCTAACTTAACTGTAACAAGTATTGTATTTCTAATGACCCCATCTCGATCAGGTTTTGTTCAGTTTCCCCGATCCGTTGAGCAAATGTTGAGATGGTTCCTTGTTTTGCTCCTGAACAGTAATATAACTTCGCTCTCTCCACCCAAGACATCATCCTCGTCATACACGATTATAATTGTATATGTGACTTAATAAATATTATTATTATTATAACAAACTTCATAATCTCAAACTCCCACTTTTCCTTGCCTCACACTTTCATTATACTCGTTGCAACATGTGCAATGTTTGAGGATTAACATTACAACATATGAATCAACAATAACAATAAACAATCACAACATCAACAACAAATAAACATAACCTAAAAATACTCAGTATAGTTCCTGAATAACACGTGTGTACGTATATTATGAACCGAAAGAAAGAAAGAAAGTAATCAAAATTATTCCCACATCCTTATAAATGTAAATTTAAACCTAGATTTGCAATATTAATACAAATATATTATTCTATTATAAGTGTTATTGCATTCATCTAAGAAATTTGGATAAATATTGCAAACTTTCTTGATTTTGAGGAGACAATGGGTTCATAAAAAGGTTATTAAGTCTAGTACAATTCACCACCACCTCAAGTCTAACGCAACACTTTTCACTGAACACTTGAAGAGCTAAGGACACAAACAAACAGCAATTGTACTGGTTGATTCTTGTCTGTTTTTGTTTTTCTCTTGGTGTCCAGGGGAGTGAAGTTCATTCCATCTAGATATTTCCTGAAAAAGAATGAAATAAAGATAGTTGAAATAACATCTGTTAGATTCAGAATCTTAAGAAAACCAATTTAAGCCACAAATGTAGATTTAAAAATTAAGGAATTGCAAGCAACAGAACGCTATTTAAATGGTACTTTATTATTTTCCACTATAAGCTAACAATTATAATTCTTTGACTGATTCATGACTGATGGGGAATTCGAATATAAGCATTTGTGAAAGCAAACTTTCACAAAAAAAATTGTTTTGTTTTTTGTATTTTAATTTCTAGTATTATGAGTATTTGTATCTGTTATAATATATTTACCAAATCTCTTGTGTTGAAATACAAGCTGGAAGAACTTCATTACTTGAAGTAATCTCCTATGTGGACACATTTTTTCCTCTCAGCATCAAATTGGCTTCTCGAGGCTTTGTATGTTCTTGGTTCTAAAAACAGAAATACATAAAGTGATATTCATTCAAAAAAAAATATGTAAACAACTTTATATAAAAAATTTATATGTATATGTGTATAAAATTTTTCCCCTATGTTGTTAATGTGTCTTGTGTGGTGTTATACTTTTACGTTTCATAAATAAAAATAATTTCTGAATAAAAAAAGTAATTTATATACGTACCTTTTATTCCAATTTCTATAATCAGTGCAGGAAGTAAAGATAAGGCCGCTTTCCACATTCTTGCATTAAAATTTGTACTTCAGTTTTTAACCACGTTGATTGCGAAACACCTTTGGAATTTTGGTTCATTCGTTGCTTGTGGAATTTTTGCTTCATTCGTTGCTTGTGGAATTTGTTTATATTTTAGAAAATAAACAATAAATACAAATTTAGAAATAAAATTATATTGTTCTTCCTGTTAATTAATTTTCTTAACTATGGGATAATTTGACAGCTAATGTTGGCAACACAACTAACTACTGTGGTCATAAGACTGAAATTAAAAAATATCGAATTTTTGTTTTGTATATATTAACATTATTTACTTCTGATAAAAAAATTCTTTTTTTTTAATAAAAGTTATATGGAATTTGGTTTTTATATGATAAATGTTATTGTCTTACAAAAGTGTATTGTAACATTTTGACGAATGTGTTTCATTTCACTACTTTAGTCTTTAAATGTTAAAAATAAATTAATATATATATATATATAATATAAATAGTATAATATATATTTTATATATATTATATAAAATAAATTAATATATATATATTAATTTACTTTTGATAAAAAAATCTTTTTTAATAAAAATTATTTGGAGTTTGGTTTTCATGTGATAAGTGTTATTGTCTTGATAGCGTCGTTTCCGGCTTGTTCATAGCGTGACGAAAAATGGCGAACAAATTTTTTGGTTTGTGTAACGTATTGTAAATTTTTCGTGTGTTTTTTTTGTATGTGAGTGTAAAGTATATCCTAGCGACAAGAAGATGATATATCCGTTGCGAAGAAATTTTAAGAAGCTCATGGAACAATGAATGGATGCATTGATTGAAAAATTTACATGTTTCTTCACGTAAGTTAAAAAAATCAGTTACACTCACAACAGATCTAAGCAAAAAACTATAAATTTATAATTGTTTACTTTATTAAACACTTTTTCATTTATATTTGTACAACTTTTCCTTTTTTAGATTATGCAACAAGATTTGGCAAGACTCAAGTATTTTTCAGCTTTGTGAAAAGAATGAAGAATGTGGAATGAAGAATCGTGTTAATGTTTCTTATGACAGTGTTTATGTAAGTAATAATTATCATAATAAGTAATAATTATATTATAATTTTTGTAGAATAAAACCTGAAAATAGGGTCATTAACCTAGAAATTACTGAAATGATCAGAAGGCAAGCTTTGATCTATAAATTTTAACCAGTTTTTTCTTCAGAAACAGTTCTCTTTTCTTTACTTGAAACGGTTCACATGAAATTGAAAAATCTAAATCCACTGTGGGATGGGTGTTGTATACACAAGGATTTGCAAAACTCCAGCTTATGAGCTATTGTCCAGTTGTTTTTTTTTTGGGGGGGGGGGGGGTAATAAATGTGTGAATGTTTTCAAGGGTATTTTTCCAGAAATATTATTCCATATTTTTGGTGCTGGTGTACATTTACAAAATTCATTATTGCTGAGTTTTCTTTTTCTTGGTCTGTAATTATATTCAATTCCTTTTCTTAAAAAGTCATGAGAGAGAGAGTAATTGGTTGCAAAATCTTAAATGTTGTCCATGTCTACTTCATTCCAGTTTTCAAATTGGAGTATGTTTTGAAATTTTATTGTATTCTTGGGAATAGTTGCAAATTTTTATTTGGGAAAAGGTGGTCATTGAAACCTGTATTAAATGTAGCAACAGAAAAATAATGGTTATTTACATCTATAACAGTGTTACTATTTTTTTGGATATTCATGTTGGTGTATTTATGGTAACACCCATGTTTTTATTGATGTTAAGTCAGTGACGAATAATTCAAAGTCTTTCTCTGTTACAAAATGAGTGTGATTTGTGTATGGTACAAAACTAATTGTATTTTTAATAAAAATACATATCCTATGTGCGATATGAGTCATGAGGTGAGTTATAATGTTTTCATTTAGCTAATTTAATCCCATACCATTTCCATATGCCAGTTTAATCTCAACAGAAGGCTTTTTTTATATAACCAAAAACTTTTAATTAGTATTTTATTTTTTAAGTGAATATTTTATAGTGAGTTTATTTTTCAGAGAATGTAACTTTTTGTTCCAGAAAACTTCTAGACACGAGGAACCCACATTGGAACACCTAAATCAAGTCCATCGCTAACTATAATTTTTTATTGTTTAGATTTGTAAAAATAATCATGTTAATAAAGAATTAACTGAAGATTTTTCTCTTACATTTTTTTTAATGGTAATCTTATTTGTTTGTTCTTGACAATTTGTTTCATTGTAATAATTAGCTCTTTTAAATCATTCTAAACTTTTTTAAACCAATTATTTTTTTATTTTAACCACTGTATTAGGTAATAATCTCCATTGTCCATCTACCTGATGTGTGTATCAGTTGTTGCTTTGGTGTTCATTTTAAATAGTGTTATTGAAAGAGATTTTTTTGTATGTTATACTTAAATGTTCTGCTTTTTCACCAAGATATTTAAACTTATTCACAACTTTTATTTTGTTTGGTATTGGCTAAGGTAATGGTTGGTGTTGTAACAGAGAAGGTTGGCATTATTTCTGTTTTTTCATATGAAATTTGCAATCCACCTTTTTCTTGCTATGTTATCAAGATTATGCCTCCAATTGGCAGAATGAGGTGCACTGAATTTAGAAGTCATGAATGTAATAATATTACATATAGTATTGTTTGATTGTGTAATGAGTTTATTTTGTTATATTGTGTTAGTGGTTTTTGTATTAATTGGTGTTGCTTTTTTTAACTTTATTGGAACGTAAGGTTTTGGGTTATATTCAAATTCGAAAAGGTTCAAGCAATTAAATTATTTTATAGGGAACAAACTTATCCTATGATTAATGTATTTTTTATCCAGTAATTAGATTATTTTTATCTCTTTTGGTGTGATTAATTTATCCTTTGGGATATGATTTGGCATTATAATTTTTTTGTTGTACTAGTATAAGTGTATATTCTATAATGTTGGCTGGTTGATCGTCTAATTCTAATTATGCATTATTGGGTGGTTTGCAGACTGTAGCTCAGTATGAAGTTAGTATGGCTATTAATTTATTTTTTATTCATCAGATTTTCCTTTTTGTTTAACTGAATTTTTGTTTTGCATTAATTTTTTATTCAACAATTTTATTTACTATTTTTTGGTAGTGATTTATTATTTTATTTTATATTGGTTTTTATGTCATTTGTTTTTTATTTTCATTATTGAAAGACTTACATGTTTCTTTGATTTATTTGATTTTTTTTTAATTTGAATAAATGGTTTATTTAGACATTTTAAGAAATTAAAAGTTAATAGAATATAATTCAATTTAAATAGTAGGGATTAGTAATGAAGTATATAAAATATCTAATGGTTAAGATTTGTCCTGTTACGATGTATGGTTCTTCAACTGGTCGGGCTCCAATAATTATATTTGATTAATTAATATGAAAGGTAAGTTAAGGTAGCAATTGAAGCAATTACTACTCCTCCTCTTGTTGAATTAGTTTCTTCTGGATCTTCTAATAAATATGGATTTGTAAGTGATAAGATAGTTAAATTAAAAATCCTTTTATCTCTTGTTGAATTAGTTTCTTCTGGATCTTCTAATAAATATGGATTTGTAAGTGATAAGATAGTTAAATTAAAAATCCTTTTATCTCTTGTTGAATTAGTTTCTTCTGGATCTTCTAATAAATATGGATTTGTAAGTGATAAGATAGTTAAATTAAAAATCCTTTTATCTCTTGTTGAATTAGTTTCTTCTGGATCTTCTAATAAATATGGATTTGTAAGTGATAAGATAGTTAAATTAAAAATCCTCTTAGTATGGATGGAATGTAATTTTATCTCTTGTTGAATTAGTTTCTTCTGGATCTTCTAATAAATATGGATTTGTAAGTGATAAGATAGTTAAATTAAAAATCCTCTAATATCCTTGAAGGTGAAGTATGGATGGAATGTAATTTTATCTCTTGTTGAATTAGTTTCTTCTGGATCTTCTAATAAATATGGATTTGTAAGTGATAAGATAGTTAAATTAAAAATCCTCTAATATCCTTGAAGGTGAAGTATGGATGGAATGTAATTTTATCTCTTGTTGAATTAGTTTCTTCTGGATCTTCTAATAAATATGGATTTGTAAGTGATAAGATAGTTAAATTAAAAATCCTCTAATATCCTTGAAGGTGAAGTATGGATGGAATGTAATTTTATCTCTTGTTGAATTAGTTTCTTCTGGATCTTCTAATAAATATGGATTTGTAAGTGATAAGATAGTTAAATTAAAAATCCTCTTAGTATGGATGGAATGTAATTTTATCTCTTGTTGAATTAGTTTCTTCTGGATCTTCTAATAAATATGGATTTGTAAGTGATAAGATAGTTAAATTAAAAATCCTCTTAGTATGGATGGAATGTAATTTTATCTCTTGTTGAATTAGTTTCTTCTGGATCTTCTAATAAATATGGATTTGTAAGTGATAAGATAGTTAAATTAAAAATCCTCTAATATCCTTGAAGGTGAAGTATGGATGGAATGTAATTTTATCTCTTGTTGAATTAGTTTCTTCTGGATCTTCTAATAAATATGGATTTGTAAGTGATAAGATAGTTAAATTAAAAATCCTCTTAGTATGGATGGAATGTAATTTTATCTCTTGTTGAATTAGTTTCTTCTGGATCTTCTAATAAATATGGATTTATAAGTGATAAGATAGTTAAATTAAAAATCCTCTAATATCCTTGAAGGTGAAGTATGGATGGAATGTAATTTTATCTAAGTTTCTATTAGATTATTTGATCCTGTTTGGATTGATGGTGGGAAAAAAAATACAGTTCCTAAATAGGAAATTGCTAAAAGTTAGTAATTACGGTATCTCCTTAAAATTCCTGATGGTAATACATATCCTATGAAAGCTGTAACTATAAATAGTAATAGTGAATATTAAATTATAAAATTCATAATATATCCCACGTCCTACATGGGTATAGAAGCAAGAAGAATGATGCTTCATTACAAAATTCACATCTCGACAGATGTGACTTAGTGTAGTGTATAGCTAGGAAGATGAATTAAACATAATCCTAATATCATATTGAGATGTTAAATGGTAATGCGATTTACAATTTTTAATAATGAATGATATGTTCGTAGAGGTTTATTCATTAATTATGAATTTAATTGTCGTAATAGTCTTTCTTGGAAAGATTAATTGTTAAAATGGAGTTGATTTAAATTATTATTTTCTATTGTAATATTAATGATTTTTTATTTATGAGGGAGTCATTTTTAATAATTACAATTAGAATAATAATGGTGGGTATTATAAAATTAATAATTATAGTTTTTATAGGTATTTGATGCTAATCTTGTAATATAAATGTACATTACACCTCCTAGGAAGATTAGAAATAGGATGTAGAAAATCAGAATGAGAAAGAGATTGATCCTAATACAAATTATTAATGTTTGGATAATGAATAGGATAATGGCTAGTGGATGATTAATTATGATAAAAAATGAGTTAATTATTAATATTATTATGGTAAATATGAGCTCATGAAACTGTAACTCTTGATGCTAATAAAATAGCTGTATTTAGAAGGTAAATTTATATAGAATTAAATGATGTAAACTTGTATGAAAAAATGCTCAGAAAAATGAAATGAAAAAAATTCTTATGATACAGTAATATTTCTGATACAGTAAATAGGTTGATATGTTCCGTGAATTTATATTGATAGAATATATTGTTATGGTTCCAATAGCTAGCAACTAAATGAAATGGATGATTTTGATGTGTTAACATTAATTTAATAACCGAAACAAGAATTAATAGTAGAATTTGTAAGAATTTATTGGACCCTATATTACCTAATAGGTGGAGTTCCTTGAGGAACCAAATGGGTAAATAAATGTTGGGTATTATTAATTCATCCATATACTATAAATGTTAATCAGAATGGTTTTTAACTTACTTTCCTTTATTCTAAATGGGATAATACAAAAAAAATATTAACCAATCACATGTTATTTATAGTATTTTCAATGTAATCTGTCAAATTATTCAATGTTTCCTTCATTTGTGGAGATTGAATGACAATCGAACAACCCACGCCAAACATTATCTTTATAAAATTTTGAAAATGTCGTATGCTCTCGAGTAATTTGCTTGTGCGATACGTTTTCGATACAATTTTTTTAGATAAATAATTATACGCTTCTAAGAAACCTGTCTTCATATATGTATTGTATAAATATTCTTGCGTATAACACAACGATTCATCGGCTGGTATTTGTAGAAAGACATTTTTAATAAATTCAAAAAATATTTTCGATAAATATTTGTATACGCCATAAGTTGGAATACCTCTCGAATGGGAGCTACCTAACCAGAAAGATTTATTCTCGTCTTCGTTTCTAAATACATATACATATCTACCTACGTAACACTGTTTTACACTGACAAAACATACCGTGGTCTGATTTAAAATTTCAACGAGAAAATTTGATAGTTGTAATTTGACGTCTCGAACACGGGCGTCGTTTATTCCGCCTCTAGTTGCAAATAATACGCTTCCTTCAGAAGAACCGAAAGACATATAAATTTTTTGAAGTGCGTCGTCATTGTTAGCCATAAATTGTTTGATGATAAATAACCAAACAAAACGGGCTAAAGCTTCAAGAATTCCGGCATATTCAACATTTTCCTCCAAGAGCTTCTTGAATAACCGAACCGATAGACGATTTTCATCATACCCTCTTTCTTCTTCGTATTCTACTCGCGTTTCATTTGCATTTTCCGCTTTGTATATAGAATACAGAGATTGTAAAACGGTTTCGGATCGCTGTTTTGTAACCGGATCTAGAGGAATCAACCACATGCCCCAGTTTTGATTCCGATCTGGATTTAAACTCTGCACTACGTGTGCTCGTGATTGCTTTCCCACAATCCACTTGAGTGGTATTGGACCATACGCGATATTATTTAAGGAAATGACATATATGTCAAATTTTGTTGTCAAAATTCCATCATTGTTGAGATAGAGATGCAATAACGGTACGCGTTCTACACACTTTGTGAGGGAGGTTTGAACGATAAACGTGTACAATGGATACATGTTCCACGTGAGAGCACATTGTAAGAAAAACATTCCTCCGCCCACGGAAATGTGTAAAATGGTACCTGTATATTGTGAGAAACAGGTGTGTTGCTGTTGTAATTGTTGCTGTTGTTTACACACACGATATGACAACGGTGAACATCGGAAAATCACGTTGTTTTCTCCAATTGTAAAAATACACGGATTTTTCTTTACTGAAACTACATTCGACCGAAGAATATTGGAAAATGCACTTTGTTCTTCTATAAACAATTTCCATACCTTGTCAACGTTAAAACATTCATCGTAAACCATCGACAAGGGTAAATTCAAGGACGACAATACCTTTGCTTCAAAGCACACGTATTCCACCCATATATCAATTAAATTTTTATCCAAGTCAGTAGATATCGCTAATGGTATTATTCCGGTAGGAACAAAATCTCTCACATGAAAAACACCTTCGCGCGTCAATTCAGTTAAAACGCGAGTGATATTTTCGCAATTTATAGATAGATAATAACAGCGCCATATAAATATCTTCCAATTGACTGGTTCATAAATAAATATTCCGGAATGGATCACAGTTTTAACAAAAGAAAGTGCATAATTTGCTAAGGTCGTTTCCGTCTCAAAAGATACTTGTTGTCGAATCCAAAAAAACCTTTGTCCCTTGTTTTCTTTTATTTTCGAAACAGGATTGTGTATAAAGTGTTTATTAACAGTTTTATCAATATCGCAAATGATATTGTAAATTTGTTCTTTGCGAGGAAAATAAACATTTATTTCGATAGAATCGATTTGCAAGGGTATTTGAGGGTGAAAGGTTACTTGTAAGCTGTATACAACCCAAGTATCCAAAATGAACAATTCATCTTCAGATGACGCCTTAATTTTTTTTTTCTGATTGAGAACACCGCTTAAAGAATCAAATTCTACGAAACAATCTAGACCGTGTATTGTATGACCAAAAGAAGATTTGGTTGGTGCGTAAAGAGCGTCGCGTTGCGCGTTTCGGATTCGACACGTTATACTATAGAAAGTATTTTCTTCCAAAGCCGTTGCTACAAACATTACAATACCAACTGGGCGTGCATTCATAACCGTCCTTTTTAAATTGTATAAGGCTTTGTATCTACATTTTGTCATATTAATGTCTATGGTAGACTCGTCAAACGAGATTGCGTTATCCACTATTTCAAATATGATAGCATGTTCTATTATTGCATAATTTCCTATAATCCAATCCGTTGGACGCGTCAAATTAGTTTTACAAATGATCCCCGTGTTTTCCACTCTAAACTTGACGTGCGGAATATACCGCGTGGCCAAAGCAATCATTGTCGTTAAAAACGACGCGCGTGATCTCGCGAGTTGAGCATCGCTCACCCCATTTTCATTTGAACTTATGGGAGTCATAGACATTCCGATATATGCGATGCGTTTGTCTTGTACTTTCGATTCGGAAATGACACCTGCGACATTAGCGTAACGAATATAAAAACATCCCTCTCGCAAATTATATTTCGATGAAATGTAAATCGAATCGCCGTCCTTTGTGTCCATGGTTGATTTCCCGACTGCATTCATTTCCTGAATGCAACGATTTATATATAAAAAAAAAGGTCAAAAAAAACAGGGTGATAAACAAAAAATATATTTTTATACAAAATATGAATGCTATAAAAAGCATTTCATTTTATATCCTTTATAATCCAACACGGGTTTATTATTTTCGTCTCTAGTATTATATAAATGTACTACATAGTTTTCATCAAGTATTCTTCCTTTTTCATCTATTATAAAATTATCGTCATATTCGCATAACACAGCTGTTTCGTTATTTACAATTATACACGATTTTTTTGGAAAATGGCCAGAAGTAATTAGACTACGTTGATTGGTTTTTTTTAATGCTATCGATACCTCTTTAAATCCTATAATAACAATTTGTTCTTTTATTAATCGTTTTAGAAATTTTTTGTAAATAAATCTTTTGCTTTTCTTAAGCTCTGATTTATCGTAATATTTAAACCAAAAATTTATTGCCTTTTCTAATGACATTTTGTTATTGAATATATAGGCCGCGATAATTACTTTCTAAGTGTATTTATGACGATACGACCCATTCTTCTAACAACAGCGATATATATAGAGAGAGGTCAGGGGAGGGAATGGGGCCGTATGTGGGAGGTAGGGGAATGTTTTTTTTGTACTTTGCTCTCCATTTTGATTTTCATAACAAAACAACTGTTATATACGTGTGTAGATTTTTAACACTTCTTGGGGAAGTTTATAAACTTAATTTTTTTTTTACATTTTTCCCTTTTTTATTTTTTCCCTACTAAATATAATCGAAATTACCCAATACAATATTATCTCTACAAAATCCTTAAAAATTAATACAGATCAGTTATTGAAAATTAACACTAGGGAGGGGAGGGGGGTGTTTAATGGCGAAACAGGCGAAAGCAGATCCGGGTTTCCTGGATCGTCAATCACGCGTGGGACGGTTCGTTTTGTCAGGTTCGCGAGTGTGTTCAAGTGAAACTCGCATAAAGCCCGCTATACGCGGATGGAAAAAGGATGTGCGTTTGTTTCGGTACCGAAAGTGGA
This sequence comes from Gryllus longicercus, assembly GCA_038098605.1. Classification (NCBI taxonomy): domain Eukaryota; kingdom Metazoa; phylum Arthropoda; class Insecta; order Orthoptera; family Gryllidae; genus Gryllus; species Gryllus longicercus. Next base: position 169,888 of record JAZDUA010001105.1, on the reverse strand, counting down.
TGAACGTCATTTCTGCTCTGTATGTAATCGTGATGAAAATACTTCCTCCACACGCCGCAAAAAGCGCTGGAAGTTGGGGTATGCTCTACAAAAAATTCATTCACAATTGCAATACGCGGGAAGAATGATCAGATGGTTACGTATTCGCAGTGAAGGTGGTAGGTAGTCGTGTAAAGTATTATGGTTTTAGATTTTTGAAATGGAAAGGAAAGCATTGATCGCTACGGCGGCAGCTAACATTATTATAGCTACAGCTATAGTAAAAGCAGAACGTAAGAGAAAGAAACGCTGTACTTGGGTGAAATCCTGGGTGCAGAAAATATTATCTCTACAAAATCCTTAAAAATTAATACAGATATAGATTAGGTTTATCATTCATTTATGGTAATATTTTATCAGTTATTGAAAATTAACAGAGGGGGGGGGTGTTTGATAGGAAAAAACAATTAATTCTTTGTGTATTATGAAAAAACCATGAGAGAAAAAAATTGTGACAGTGTAACAAAAAAATGAAAGTATAATATGGGCAATTTTTTTTCTTGGTATTGGAGACAAGAAGACAATACACAGAGTTTAATAGTTTATTACATATTTGAACAATACACAGAGTTTAATAGTTTATTATATATAAGTATCCCATAAAGCCAATAATTATATAAGCCAATAAAACTATAACAAAATATTTATAGAATCTGTAGTTCTTGGACACGACTATGATGACGTCATGGTCATCGTGTCGTTTCTTGGAAACGACGACCATGACGTTATGGTCGTCGTCATCGTCGTCCTTTCGTTTCTCAGGGACGTCGTAACCATTCCATGTTTCCGACACGCCACCATTTCGACACTCGTGTTTCTGACACGCCACCATTCCGTGTTTCCAACACCCGTGTTTCTGACACGTCTCCAATCCGTTTCTCGGAACCATCGCCATTATGTGTCGAGCTCGTTCTATACTCTGTTCGTCGGAATCAAGTTTTCGTAATATTTATAGTATCGAGGAGGAGGAGGGAAGTGATACCTGGGAGAATTTATATACTGTACAAGCGTTGTTTCATTAATGATCAAATACGCGGTCATGTTTGCATCATTTTTTCATCATTTTTCTGTACAGAAAGTGGATGGAAAAAGGATGTGCGTTTGTTTCGGTACCGAAAGTGGATTCCGATGTTATACACGATCATTTCTGCTCTGTATGTAATCGTGATGAAAATACTTTCTCCATACGCCGCAAAAAAGCGCTGGAAGTTGGGGTATGCTCTATAAAAAATTCATTCAAATGTGCAAAATATTATTGTACACGCACGTACGTAAACAATTGCAATGTGCGGGAAGAATGATCAGATGGTTACGTATTCACAGTGAAGGTGGTAGGTAGTCGTGTGAAGTATTGTGGTTTTAGATTTTTGAAATGGAAAGGAAAGCATTGATCGCTACGGCGACAGCTAACATTATAGCTTCAGCTATAGTAAAAGCAGAACGTAAGAGAAAGAAACGCTGTACTTGGGTGAAATCCTGGGTGCAGAAAAGAGAGACTGGCGTGGGTCTGTTACACATGGTAGACAACGAATAGAGGTAGCATAGGGTGAGGGATAAGGGATACATTAGCCCAATATTTCAGAAAAAATTAAAAGTTTACATATTTATTGGTCACTTCCTCCTTTTTACAATATCATATAAAATGTTTTCAATTGCATATCTAGCTTCAAAAAGTTCCTTATTGGTCAGTTCACGTAACCTCGTTGCCAGATACCTGCAGTATATCATGACATTGTCATCTTCCACTGCTTCACATCTCTGCAATGCAGATGTTGCGTTTTGCAATGCCATATTGACAGCATCATCTCTCCTCCTCTTATTTTTTTTCCGCAACCCCGAAGAATTGCGGCGTTGCGGTGTCTCAACGTTGTTGCTATAGCTCGGCTGCGATGCAACGCTGTTACTGTTGCTGCACTCGGACTCCACATTAATTTGACAGCCCTTCACCAACTCAATGAATTGCATGAAAGATTCTGACATACTGTAAGCGAATTCATAATATATAATAATTAAATGATATATATATATATATTATTTATTATAAGGTATTTCATATTATTTTGATGTAAATCATACCCTCAACTCACCTGTGTGTAATCTCAGAAGCGTTTATGGCAAAATAAATATAACTGAAACACGTCTGAAAAGAAAAAAAAAATTAGGTTATAGACATGTTTGAAAAAGGTACATTCATTTTTCTTGTAGATTTTTCTATAGTAACCTTCACTCACCTCTGTATACAAATCTCAGAAACGTTAATAACAAACGCTGAGAAACACACGTGAAACACGTCTGAAAAGAAAAAAAATTGGTTATTGTATTTTTTAAAAGAGGTAAATTCGTATTTCATGTAAATATATACATGTACAACTTCAACTCACCTTCGAACGTCGTCGAAATTAAGAGGCAGTAAAAATCACAAATTCACACAATTGGCGTCGCTGAACACTCAACCTCACGGAATCACAACCAAAACAGCACAAAACGCTCTAGCACAAAACGCTCTAATGTAATCGAAGAAAGTTTCATAGAGTAACACCAGGAGCGCCATAGTCAAATTGCATCCAATCGGGACTGTGGTTCTCGTTTTCACGTAAAAAAACAAAAAAAATTCGTAACTCACTATTCGCGAGTGAAAGACGAATAAGGGAAGGAGGTTGTACGAGGGTGGGGATGAGATTTAGATATATATATGTGTGTAATGCAGGCACTGAGACATAAGCAAACTTCAACTATGGAATCAACGACCGTGACAATTATTAAAAAGAATACAACGGAAATGAGCTTCGTAGTAGATAATAATTTAAAAATTGATATGTCGAAAATTGAAAAATTAAAACAAGACGATGTACGCTTTGTTATGGTCAATAAAGTTGAAATTAACCATAACAAAAAGACTGAAGAGAAAGAGGAGAAAGAGACACAAGAATGGAATCCGGAGACGATAAAAGAATGGCCGCGAGATTGGCGGCTAGATATAAAGAAACACAAAGCACCAGAAATAATCTCAGAAGAAAACTGGGATGATGAAGAAGTGGCATGATAAAAATAATTGTTTTTAACATGTTAAAAACAATTAATTTTTGTAAATAACCCGAAACTGTAAATTGTAAATAAAAAGTTATTGGAGTAATATTCTGTTTTCTTTTCCCAAATTTTCATATTCATATCCCTGATAATCTAATCCTCTCAGAAACACTGGTTTGTTTATTTTTCCATTCGTCGAGATAGACGATGTTTTAAACATATATTGTTTTAACAACATTTTTCGTTGTCCCACACCGAAGCTCTCTACGAAAATTGTTCTCGCCTGTTCCTGACGTCCAGATAGACGTTTTAAACATATATTTGTTTCAAATAAAAAAACTTTTGTGTGACTTAACATTTCCCTCGCGTTTTTGTTTTGAATTCATTTTTTTAAGCCTCATTATCCATTCTGCTGTAAGATCATCATGGAACTTCGTCTGAAAAGGAAATAATTTATAAAGAACATTTGCGAGTTGCGATCGCACTTATTGTGCTAAATGAGATGAAGTAACGCCGATGATTTGTGAGGACGCGTAGCTGAATTTTAAGAAGAAAGGGGGGGGGAAGGGGGGGGGGGCTTATGTAAATTAGGTAGAAGTGTCTGAATATTTTTCATAAAACAAAATGATTCCGTGTGGATTTTGAGTCCGTGGGTGCAAAGTAACTTTCTTTTAATGAAAAGTGTAATTACTAATTCGGTAAAAAGTTATAAAATATCCATTTCCTACAACTGGTATAGATTAATATCTTAATAATTTTTAACGTAAAAAATTAATAATTAGGGGGGGGTATCTATGGCTGAATCAAAATTTGATCAACCATAGAGGGAATATTTATTACTACTTTTATTACCGTAAACCTTCACACACCGATTTTACAAAAAAAATGCATTTTAAAATGGTACTTCCTGTGTATGAGACTGTGGACATTATTGGCTTCTTTCAGCAATATTCAATCCAATTCTAGTCCCCGCAACATCCGGCAATATCTTTTTTCGAGGAGCACATGAGTTTACATTACGATCCGAATATCTAGCAAGAAATATTGCCAACATCAGAAATATTTAATGTTTACATTGGCAACTTTTCTTGCGAAATAATATTGCTCGCTATTTTTCTTGCAAGTGTAAAGGTAGCTAAATATCTCTGGGAAAATAACCAAATTTGGAAAAAATTATTTCCTTTTTTGGTTTCGGATATTTTCTGGAAAGTTTGATATTGTAAAAACCCGGTTCTAACTTTTTAATAATTTACCATAAATTTTCTATAATTTTTCTGTAAGTTAATAAAACTTGCAACATACTTTATTCCAGTTGTCTGTGCAATGGTCTAACCCTATTTTGTACACCATAAGATTTTCTCTAAATTTTGTTGGTATGCAAAAATGGGCCATGTTTTTTAAATAAAAAACATATATAGTAATATTTTACTTTATAATCCACAAAACATATTATTGACATTATAAATTGTTGTAATTAAACTACATTATAAAACATTACTAATCTTTAAATCTTTAAACTAATCTTTAAATCACATTATATAACATTATAATTAAATCACAAAACATATTATTGACATTATAAATTGTTGTAATTAAACTACATTATAAAACATTACTAATCTTTAAATCTTTAAACTAATCTTTAAATCTTTAAACTAATCTTTAAATCACATTATATAACATTATAATTAAATCACAAAACATATTATTGACATTATAAATTGTTGTAATTAAACAAACATTTTTACTTTTCTCTAACTAATCTTTATATAACATTATAATTGAATCACAAAACATATTATTATAATTAATCCACATTATAAAACATTTTGTTGTACAAACTTTAATACATTATGCATTTTATATTGAATGCTTTTATAAAAATATCTACGTCGAGTCTGATGACGATTCCAATACATCCAGAGAGGACTCTGATCACGATTCCAATACATCCAGGGATGACTCTGATGACGATTCCAATACATCCAGGGAGGACTCTGATCACGATTCCAATACATCCAGGGAGGACTCTGATCACGATTCCAATATCGAGTCCGAGGAGGAGTTTGATCACGATTCCAATATCGAGTCCGATTCCGAATCTCGGGAGGAGTCTGCTCACGATTCCGAAGAGGAGTTTGAGAACGAGGGCGATTCCGAATCTCGGGAGGAGTCTGCTCACGATTCCGAAGAGGAGTTTGAGAACGAGGGCGATTCCGAGTCTCGAGAGGAGTCTGCTCACGATTCCGAAGAGGAGTTTGAGAACGAGGGCGATTCCGAGTCTCGAGAGGAGTCTGCTCACGATTCCGAAGAGGAGTTTGAGAACGAGGGCGATTCCGAGTCTCGAGAGGAGTTTGAGAACGAGGGCGATTCCGAGTCTCGAGAGGAGTTTGAGAACGAGGGCGCTTTCGAATCTCGGAAGGAGTTTGAGAACGAGGGCGCTTTCGAGTCTCGGGATTAGTTTGAGGAAAATTCAAATTCTGAAGAGCATCATAATAATTCAAAATCTGAAGAACCTGATGATGAGGATAATTTAACTTTAGAAAATAATACCACTGTAGAAAGTAATCATACTGTAGTAAATAGTTCCACTCCTTCCATTGTATAGGATGTAGAAGATAAACCATCCAATATTGTAGAGGATAATTTCCCTGTAGAGGCTGGGAAATTTGTGATGTTCCTTGTAGAGGCTGGGAAATTTGTGATGATGACTGATCTGATGATTTGTGACGATGACTGCGATCATTCTGTAGTTCATGGTTCATTCGTATCTCATAACTTTCTTTTGGATCTCTTGCATTGCTTAATGTGTTTCCTAAATTTAATGTATACATTATAAATTCACATTTAGCAATTTTATGAAAATCGTATCCAAAGTTGGAAAACCATTTTCTCATATTATAAAAAAGCGGTGGTAATTGTATACATTCATAATTTAAAACATTCCTTTTATCATTGCAATCAATAGTTAACACTGCTCTATTACATTTTTCACAATCACAATATTGTAGCACTACATATTGTATTTTTTGTGTTTTACGATGAATAACACCAAGTGCTACTATAGATAAAAAGTAATAATATTTGCTATTCTTACAAGTTTTAAATTCAATGCAACCAATATCGTTTTTGTTATCCATCGTGGAGAATAACTTGTGGAAATGACAGATTATATTATGAAAGAGTTACCATGTTTCGTTCATTTATACGTATATCCCCTCCATTACTACCGCTTTCCCCCACTAATATTTGTAAGTATAGGAAGGGATGACATAAAAGGTTTGTTTCAGCAAAACAAGCACAGACTGTTTTACGTATTCCCTCCTGATCTGTTGTACAAAAAGCAGTCTCTAGATGCCGTTGCTTTTATTTCATTTCATCGGTAGTTGCAGATATTTTGCCAGATATAATTTTCGTATATATAAAAGAAAATTAAAGCGACCTTACTATTTTTATTATTGTATATTGTATATTTGTATATATATTATATATATTGTATATTTCAAACTCCCGGTCACAATCTAATACTAGGAAATTTCTGGAGAGGGAAGGAAACAAAGGGGGGGGGGGGATGATATAAAGTCAAGACTGTGAACGGCCTCGTCACAGTCTCCAGACTTTCCATCTACGTACAAACCATATTGCGTTTCGAAACGGACGTGTGATGTCTCGGATAGATGATCCTACTTGGACAATCCACGGATACAGAACATTGAAACGTAAACGCGGACGACCTGCCCGTGGACCTGCCCGTGGACCTGCCCGTGGATCTGCCTGTGGACCTGCCTGTGGACCTGCCCGTGGACCTGTCCGTGGACGCGGAAGACCTGCCTGTGGACCTGCCCGTGGACCTGTCCGTGGCCGCGGAAGACCCGCCCGTGGACCTGCCCGTGGACCTGCCTGTGGACCTGCCCGTGGACCTGCCCATGGACCTGCCCGTGGACCTGCCCGTGGACGCGGAAGACCTGCCTGTGGACCTGCCTGTGGACCTGCCCGTGGACCTGTCCGTGGACGCGGAAGACCGCAAAACAGATCACGGGAATGTAAAACGCTTCAACTATCGAAAGTGTTACAATGGAAACACGAGGCAACAATCCCATTACCATATAAAAAACGACTATTGTTAAAATGGGAGCAAATGTTACCACCAAAGAAGAAAATATGGACATTATCAACACCAAAGAATAAAATATGGACATTATTAAATGTCAAAGTATAAAATTGTGAAATATTATACAAAATTTCGTTTTATATCTGTATATATTTTTATTTAATAAAATTATTATTATAATGTACATTTGTTGTTTTTTCTATCCCAATCATATTTTTTTAGCAAATGCGAAGAAAGACTTTAAATAGTTTAAAAAAGTAGATTTTTTGAGAGGGTCTGTGTAAATAGTGGCCGTCTTTTTAGAGAAAAAATAGCAAATGAAGTTATTGGTAAAATTAAAAAAACACACTCATTTGGTCTAATCAAACTGGAATAAAGGAATGTGGATACAAAAAAGAAAAAAGAAAAGTATATTTCATTTTTTTTATTCCATTCAAAAAATTCATTACATGCAACATTTTTACACCCACAGAAAAATGTCAAATTTTCCTATAGCATACATATAGCAACAACATACAAATATAATCAATCTTTCAACATGGTTGAATTTTTAAGTTTTTTCAACACAGCGGTTTTCGTTCGAACGTATAATCGACATTCGAGTTTTCGATCACACTGAAACTTTTCGGCAAGTTCGTCTATTACATCAACGCATATTGTCCCCACTATTCGAAGAATGGCAGGCATGGCAGCTTTGTGTAAAATATAACACATCGAAGGGTAACACGTATCAGAAAGCATTGAAACATGCGCGGCTAGAATCCAAATTGAATTCCATTGTTTAACTAGACAGTCTTTATCGATTCCAAACCGTCTGTATTCTTCGTGAGGTACACAATCAGGATCTCGAATAAAATACTCAATGGAATCACCGAGAACAAAAAGAGAATCACATGTTTCGACATAACGTGCTGCAGCATATACTTGGGGATATTTTAAATCTATAATGTTATTTACCATTCTCGAATAAACAAATTGTCTTTGATCGAAATTTTTATCTTTTATTTTCCGAACAAAAGAATCTATTGTGTGAAATATCAATTCTATAAATTTCGTTTGATTAGTTTTACTGTAATTTAGCAGAATAATTTGCAAGAGATCTTGTAGAAAGATCCTGAGCACTGCGAGCGTGTCGCGTCTAAGCGTTTCCATCCCCCGTACGTATGTTTCATTACTACCTCGAAGATGGCGACCGATATATTTTTTTTTGGCAAAAATGATAAGGTTGGAAAACGTATTTTCATGTACTATCGAAAGCGTGTATCCGTGTGTTTCACCGACTCCTATCACTTGTCTAAATCGCGTCATTTCCGCATTTACTCTTTCTACAATGATATCACATTCCCGTACGGGATCGTATTTGGACTTGTCAATACATACAAACACGGAATCTGTATCGCCGTAACACACTCTGTGACCCAAATTCTCTACGACCGTAATGGTCATTTTCAACAGATAACGCCCAGCGCTCGTAATTGTAGAGGCAACGGGAAAGTAAAACAGAGGAGAATGTCGAACGCCCGACGCACCATACAGTGAGTTTGCCGTAACTTTCAGTTTTTGTTGTCTCATGTGTAAAACGTTGTAATACGGATCGTCTTTGGGAGTGGAATTTCTCTGCTCGATCGTTAGACGCCTCAACGTTAGCAACAACTTGCACAATTGCGGTACGATACCTTGTCGATTTCCCTGTTTCACAAACGACCATTTTTCGCCAATGGTTGTTTGTACGTCTAGTACTTGCGTGGTCGCTTCCTGTGGAAGGCTAGCCACGTCAGGCACAAACGTTGTTTTGTCAATGTTTAAAACAATCATAATACTGGGATACAAGGAGGAAAAGTCAAAGGTTGCGACAACGTTGTCATCGCAGGCATAAACACCAGGCGTTACTTTAACGACAAATGCTCCTTCAAGATCCCGCTTTGCGTACAGTTCGGTGGGCTCTCCCGCCCAACGTCCGAGAAGAAAATACGGAATCATCGCCTCCTCTTTGGACCGACGTGTTCGCGGAGTAGCCTGGCGCTTTGATGTGCGTCGTACGGCGGTGACACCCATCCACGTTTGACCGCGATGGATGCCTTCATTAATGGGTAGACCGAAAATGCTGAATCGCATCAACTCTCCGCGTACATAATATTCTTTATTTTCGATATACACCGGCAACAACGTATCACGCAAGCAATACTGGGCCACGCGTTTCACGCCTGCTCTATTGTCGCTCAACCCCAGTCTCCAAATCTCCGATGGGGGCATATCTTTTAATTTTGTAACGCCATTTTTCAAAATTGCTTGTGCTAAGGTGTCCAATTTATAATTGTGTAATTTCTTGTCACTTTTGGCTACCTCATACATGTCGATACACACGCGTCCCTCGGCATTTGTCACGAGAGTGAAACGCACCATTCCAGACGTTTTGGAATTGCGTTTCGAGTTGAAAATTCGCCTCTTTACCGCGTATAAACTTTTACCAGGACGACGCAATATGCTCCAATTTGTAAACGTATTCTGTTGTCGCGAGGACGTTGCCTTGTAAATCATAAAGGGGATGTCGAAAACATTAGAGTTGTATCCCACAAGGAGGTCCGGATCCGTCATTTGAATACATGTTTCAAAAAAGTATTTTGCCAAGTCATCCGGATTCGCGTACACGACGACGGCTGGTGCCTCGTCGTCTTGGTACAGAACGCTCGTGTCTGTGTGACGAATGTCGTCGGGAGAGAGGGGATCACTAGGCACCGCCGAACCGACAACCTGTGCGACGACCCGAACGGGGGATCCGTCTCCGGGTAAGACACACACCGCTACGGCGATTTGCGAAATGTGATCCGTAACGATTTCCGGTCGCGGAAACGTGGATAACATGCGCTGGTTTTGTTGGGCCGCCGCCATCGTGGTGTTCCACGCCTCACGTCCTGCAATGTCGGTGATGCATTCGATATCAAAGAACAGAGCAATGTTGCTTGGACCACACTTGTGCAATCGATTTAAATCTTGCATCACAGACGAGGGAACGGACGTTGTGACGGTAGTGGAAGCGACAGTTTTTTCAAGGTTACAAGCATTTCTAAACTCTATATACGAAAATTTATATTCAATTTCCGCTAAAGTTCTGCGTGAAACATAGGGCACCAAGTATTTCTCTTCGTCTACTTTAATCGACCACCAGTTTTGTAAATAGAGTTCCGAATCATACAAGAGACGAGATACCGGATCCACGTCATCTTCAAACAAACGCAATTGTGGCTCGTTTGTCATCGTCTCGCTACCAGCACACACCATTGTCACCCTTGTCTTTAAATGAAGAAAAATATTTTTGGCGATGGCAGAGTGTTCGTAATTTTTAAAACCACCATCGTTTTGTCTCAGGTTCGATTCGTAAACATTGGTAGACGTTGTAGATGGTCGCGACGACGACGGTAACGGACCAAAATATTCCGCGTCAGTCTTTCTCTCATTAAACGGTATCACATACGCCAATGCTTTCGGATCTCGCAAATTGAGTTCATTTCTTCGACGAGTTCCCACGTTTACGATCCGTTTAAGACCGCAATAAACAATCATGATACCGTAGAGGGGGGCGTTAAAATATCCGAGAAATGGAGCAAACATCTCACAATTGTGATACATTACGGCTTCTTCTCCGTTGAGAGGAATAGCTCGAATATTCATTATGTCGACATCACATTGTGATTGAATGTATGCATTTGCAATTTGCGCAAGTCGATTTTCGTCTGTAATATATTCTTTATTCTGTGTACGCTTTGAGAGCCAAGCACAATGTTTCTCTGAAAAGGCGATAACAACCCAATACGCGGGATCACAGACCCGTATAGCCACTCTCTTTCCACTCTCATCGCGTCCGTAAAAGCGAATTTCCTTCAAAGAATATAATTCTTCGGGTATCAGCGGACAGTATCCAGTACTGGCAAAAAAACTCTTTTTGAAATAGCTTTGTTTGAATCGTTTAACCAATTGAGCGCTACTGATACAAATATTGTTTTTGTTAGTAATATTTATATTATTATCATACATAAAGTTCATTTTTTTTCTAAGCCACGGCCCAAATGTGTCTCGATTTAAGAGAGGTCCTTCTTTCTCATCCATTGTTATGACTAATGTGAGATACACGTTATAGTTTTTATATTTTAAGGTAAGGTGTGAAACCGATGGGAGAAAAGGCTCCACCAATGACGTAATAATGACTTCACAGTCCCAGAATTCTCTGTAATGGACAAGAATTGTTAGATATGACGAAGGACAGATAAGACAGGAATTGAAGTATGCGTGCGAATCAGAAAAACTACTCTCTTTTTCTAGCTGATGTATAACTCTCTACTGTTTCGTGTGTGAATAACTCCATATCGGGCGAACAGACTCCTTTTATGGAAGGGAAAACATTATCATCTGTTACATTTTTTTTGAACACCAATACCTTTCGTCATTCTTTTGTTTGCGTCACTTGAAACTTACGACACACGTATTACTAAATTCGCAAACGTGTTTCTCATACTACTAAGTTTTCAATGTTATTTTTAAAATACTTATCAATACAAAAATTTAATGCAAAAATTCTTATCACTTTATTTATCATAGATTGATAGTTGCCCGGATCGTGATACGTAAGTCAACTTGAAAGACGGGAGAGTCTCGAGGTTTGCGAAATAAAGTTTGGAGAGGGGAAGCGTAAGACGCTTCGTTTCGCCAGGTTCTCGCTTTCACGTTAAAAAAAATCGTAACTCACTATTCGCGAGTGAAAGACAAGCAGGTTGTACGAAAGTGGGGATAATATTTGAGGTATATATATATGTGTGTGTATGTAATTCAGGCATTAACTGATTACACGCACAATGGAATCTACAATGTCAATTGTTAAAAAAAATGGAACGGAAATATGCTTTGTTATAGTTAACAGATTAAAATTTGATATTTCAAAAATTGAGGAATGGGAACAGAAAGACGACATGGAAATAAGCTTTGTTACGGTTAATAAATTTGATGATGATATTTCAAAAATTATTAACCATAAAAAAAAGACTGACGAGAAAGAGGAAGACAGAGAGGAAGACAAAGAGCAAGACATCATCACACAAGAATGGCCGCGAGATACAGAATCAGAAAGTGATTGGGAGGAGAATCGGAGAATGGAACGGTATTGGTTAAGAGAATTGGCATGAAGAATACAAGAACTGTAAAATTGTAAAAAAAAGAAATAAAAAAAGTTATTGGAGTAATATTTTCGTATTCATATCCCTGACATTCAAATCCTCAAAATATGAAATAAAAAAAGTTATTGGAGTAATATTTTCGTATTCATATCCCTGACATTCAAATCCTCAAAATATGAAATAAAAAAAGTTATTGGAGTAATATTTTCGTATTCATATCCCTGACATTCAAATCCTCAAAATATGAAATAAAAAAAGTTATTGGAGTAATATTTTCGTATTCATATCCCTGACATTCAAATCCTCAAAATATGAAATAAAAAAAGTTATTGGAGTAATATTTTCGTATTCATATCCCTGACATTCAAATCCTCCCAGGTTTGTTTAAGTAATATTTTCGTATTCATATCCCTGACATTCAAATCCTCCCAAGTTTGTTTAATTTTTTTAAGAGTGTGTTTGAAATGAAACTCCAATACATTACTCTGGACTCTTCTTTATTCTTTATTCTATTGTTTTGCATGTTTTTGTAGTTTTCTCACCATATAAGTTTATTTTGGGTTACGTTTTTCCACCGAATAACATCGCATATTTCTAATTAGCTAAAAGAGCTCATTTTTATTAAATTCAAATAATTATTTTACTTTAATGTAATGCTATAGTGTTCGCAAATTCAAAGATCATACTTATTGTTGCGTCACATTATCGGAGCCAATTTCCCTGTTGTGTTTCGCAACGTTGGTGCAATCACTGATCTTTCCGAGAAGCAGGTCCCGACTCGCACAGGCGCATGTCGAAGTGTGTAATATTACTGTTTCTTCAGTTCTCCCGTGACTTTTGCCGTTTTCATGCCAAATACGTTCAATTTGTTTCTCGGAATAGTTGTGGGCCATGGTAGGTATCTTTTTGCAGTAAGGAAAGTTTATTCCGATTAGTTTTATTTTGAAATATAACACTGAATTTTCTCTTGTGTTAGAATTCAGATCGTGTGAAAGCTTTGACAGTAGAAGAATTTACCGCAATCCTGGAAGAATCTGATTCATCTGATTTTATTCGGTCTTCAGTTGAGTCGGCGAAAAGAAACATCTAGGCATTTTGTTCTTATCTGGATATAATAGTTTTCCCCAACAAGATATGTTTTGGTTGACAGACGAAGATAAAGGCGTGGACTTAGTAAAGAAAGCAATTGCATGTTTCAGACAAAACAGATAAATTTTCAAAGTTACGTCCATTCATAGAATATCTGAATAAAAAATTTATTCAGTCCAATAATCTTTCAATTGTGAACAAATGGTTTCATGGTTTTAAAAACGTTGGGTGAAAGAGTTCATGTAGTCCAAGAACCATCTCACCATCGTGTATTCTTTGATAATTTTTTTTCTTCCTTTGATTTATTTGTCACACTTCGAGAGAAGGGTTTCTTTGCAATTGGTACAATTCGCGATGCACTCACAGGCAAAAAAGGAAATGCAAAAGACCCAAAGAGGAAATTACGATAGTGTACAAGATAATAAAAATGAGATTACAATGGTGAGGTGTTACAGTTACTATTGAAGATTCAGCCAGAAATATCAACCCAACATACTTATTGATTACAGACACTCGGACGAAAAATGACACTTCAAGATGAAATTCACTATATATATTATACTGAAAGTTTTTATAAAAATTTAAATCAATTTTGGAATCAAATGAATAAGTGCATTCAAGATAATATAACTAGTTTGGCAAACGCATTGTCTAAAAAATACTCAAGCATTGAAACTAAAATAACAATGTTTCGAGATAATATTGAAAAATCGATTGAAAAGGTAAGATTAAACAAAGTAAACACTGAGTCGTCTTTTGAAGAACGTTTTTGGGAATTGGATGATAAAAATGGAGATTTTGAACACTTTAAAAAACAGGTTTTGAAGGTTCTGGATATAAATATAAAAAGTTTAATTACAAAATCTGTTACACATGATTATTTATTGTTATGTAAAATATATATAGAGATACAAAAAATTAAAAATAATATTCAGAAAATTATAATTGAAGAAATGCAAAAATTTCAAATACAACTTTCCTGAAAAAAACTGCTACTTTTTTTCGTTAAACACACTACAAGTGCCGATATATATCCTTGTATGCGGGAAATACTAGACAATATCAAAGCTTTTCCACAATACCATTGGACATACAGGAACATTTTAGTAAGTCATAAGAGATTGCCAGAGGATTGACACATGAAGAGAGGCTATTTACCACAAGAACCCGGCCGAGCTGACCGACCTCAGCACATCCGAAATCTCGTTGAAGAATTAGAAATCAGAAATAAAGAAATACCGAATTACGAAGAAAATTGAAGCCACGGATGCGAGTGATATAGGACAAAGAATTTAAACATTCTAGACAAAACAAAAGTCACAGACGATGTAGATGATGCAAGTTGCTTATGTAATTATAATATTGTTCTAACAATTATTTCTCATGACACACAATTTTGGGTCAATAAATTGAATCAAGATTGTGTGTCATGAGAAATAATTTATTAAAACAATATAATAATACATAAGCAACTTGGATCATACACATCTGTGACTTTTGTTTTCCTAGATTGTTTAAATCCAGTGTCCTATCACTCACATCCATGATTTCAATGTTCTTCATTGTTCGGTATTTCTTTATTTTCGATTTCTAATTCTTTCAACGAGATATCGGGTGTGTTGTGGTCGGTCAGCTCGGACGATCATCCTCATGATAAATAGTCTCTCAATGGAAATGTCTATTATCAACACAAATGAAGAAATTCCAACTAACGAAGAAGACTGAAGCCAGTGATGCGAGTGATGACAATCTAAAAAAACAAAAGTCACAGATGCGAGCGATCCAAGAGCTTATATATTATTATTTGTTTTGATAATTGTTACTCATGACTTACAGTCTTGAGTCAATAAATTGAATCAAGACTGTAAGTCATGAAATTATCAAAACAAATAATAATACATAAGCGCTTGGATCACTCGCATCTGTGGCTCGTTTTTCTAGATTGTCATCACTCACATCACTGGCTTTCGTTTTCTTCATTAGTTGGAATTTCTTGAGGAACTTCAATGTATGATGAGAGGCTATTTACCACAAGGACCCGACCGAGCTGACCGACCGCAACACACCCGATATCTCGTTGAAGAACTACAGAAATCGAAAATAAAGAAGTTCCGAGTAACGACGAAGAAAAACTAACGTCATGGAGGTGAGTGATAGTTAGAACAGGGAATTTAAACAATCTAAAAAAAAACGAAGTCACAGTTACGAGCGATTTCAAATTGCTTATGTATTATTATACTGTTTTTGATGATTGCATGACATACAGTCTTAATTCAATAAATTGAATCAAAACTGTATGTCATACAATCATCAAAAACAGTATAATAATACATAAGCAATTTGAAATCGCTCGTAACTGTGACTCGTTTTTTCTAGATTGTTTAAATTCCTTGTCCTATTGCAATCACTCGCATCCAGACGTCAGTTTTTCTCGTCATTATTAGGAACTTCTTCATTTGCGATTTCTAATTCTTAATGAGATATCGGACGAGTTGAGGTCGGTCAGCTCGGACGATCATCCTAATGATAAATAACCTCTCTGTCAATTGAAATTTCTTATATAATCATAACATCAGCACTTGTAAACGTCCCTTACACGTCTATATACATTTTTGAGAATAATAATAATACAGAGCAAAGATGCAAGTTATATATTGGCGGAAAATGCCAAATGTGTGTTGGAATTTCTAGATGAAATGATGGATTCCATGGTTACTCGGTATTTTTAGCTGCAATGATGTTGTCGTGACCCGATATAGGCTGCAACGGTTTGGCTGCAACGGTGCTGGCGTGAATCGGTGTTGGCTGCTGGTCTGACTCGGTATTGGCTGCAACGTGACTCGGTGGTGTTGGCTGCTGGTCTGACTCGGTATTGGCTGCAACGGTGCTGGCGTGACTCATGTTGGAGTCCTTCGGTGTTGGTTGCTGGTCTGACTCGGTATTGGCTGCAACGGTGCTGGCGTGACTCATGTTGGAGTCCTTCGGTGTTGGTTGCTGGTCTGACTCGGTATTGGCTGCAACGGTGCTGGCGTGACTCATGTTGGAGTCCTTCGGTGTTGGTTGCTGGTCTGACTCGGTATTGGCTGCAACGGTGCTGGCGTGACTCATGTTGGAGTCCTTCGGTGTTGGTTGCTGGTCTGACTCGGTATTGGCAGCAACGGTGCTGGCGTGACTCATGTTGGAGTCCTTCGGTGTTGGTTGCTGGTCTTTGGCGTGACTCATGTTGGAGTGCTTCGGTGTTGGTTGCTGGTCTGACTCGGTATTGGCTGCAACGGTGCTGACGACTCGATGTCTGGTTTTGACTGGTGTGACTCGGTTGCAACGGTGGTGTTGCCACTGTAAATAGCTGAATCCAACTACACTACTCAGTGTACGAGTCACACCAATATATACACTATCTCTTGTCTCCCCACCCCCAACCCCCACCCTTCTTTATATTTGTCGTCGTCATCCATATCCCCTCCCCTTTCTTCATATCTGTCGTCTCCCCACCCACACACCGTCCATTTCATCATAGGAAGGGGTGCATGTTTCGGGTAGAGGGGAGAGACTAAAAGAGCCTATCGAATGACGTCAACACACACGCTTACGTAACATTATACCATAAGAATCCGAGTATTTATAATCATTTTATTCTTATACTCATGACTATTGCGTGAGAACAACGCGGTGAGTCAAATGGAGAAAGAATATGAAGTGTGTGTATGTGCTCACTTTCCAAATGAAATTTCATTTCAAAATTCGTTACCACGTTTCCATGATAGTTTTAATAATGAGGTATTAGTTAAAGTACGAGCATTGTATGTACGTCAAGACGTACCTCAAACCGTATTACGGTACTCACATGCACATAATGTTTCCACTAACCAAAATACATATAATTGGGAAATAAAAAGAATTTGTCATAGCTCTAAAAAAATGGACATTTTGACATATTTTAGGGGGAAAATAAATTATTTTACAGGAAGTGTTTCAATAGCGGAAGAGATGAATGTAAATGTAGAGAGTGAATGCATATTTGGGTCGATAGATATATATAGAGCGAATATAGCTCCCAGAGAATTTAAAAAACAATTACATGATAATCACCTTTCCATTGGTAAACGAGTTTATTTTCAAAACCAATGGTGGTCATTATCACATTATTTGGTGTATATTGAAAATAAAACAATTCACGATCCAACTGCAAGTGTATTTTTTTCTAGGATCGGATACATATTAACGAGTGAAAAAAAGATAAATTTTACCAAAATTGATTTAGAATTAAAGCGCAAATTATTTAAATATTATTTGGAAAATCCAGATATATTATTTACAGTTTATAACTATTTAGGAACAATTGTTTGCAATTGGCTAGACATTTCATTTACTAATGATTTTAATTTAAACTTTATATCTGAATTGAAACCTTACATCCACACAAGACCCTTTCATAAACACGATCACATTGTTGGTACGTCAAGTGTATTTTGCAACGTTCCTCACAGATCTATATTTGCTCATTTGAAAACAGACGGAGAGCGTAAGTTTGCCATTTTGAGCTCATCTCGTGATGAAGCCGGAAATCCGGTTGGTGAGCTAAATATTTTTTCTTTCAATGCTTATGATGGTTGTAAAAATCTGATAACTAAAGTGTATGTCGATTTTTATTCTGAGTATAAATTAATTCTTCAGGTAGAATGTATTGGAAATAATGTAATCATAAACGACATTCTATTTATTATAACGTTAAACAAATGTCATAAGGTTTGTTATTACGCTGCCGCTCGTTTTATAAATTCCGTATTTTGGCGTCTAAATGTGCTTACTAAACACGCTATTTTACGAGTACGGTTTTCGCCAATATATCTTGTGACAAAATCTGATGTTGGAAGTAATGATAATGTTATTAGATATTTGGAAAGCAAATTAGATATTTCTGTTACTACGTTAAAAATTGTTTCAGAATTAAATCATGGTATTAAGGAAACAGATGGCGCAATTTACGGTTGTTATTTTTGGCAAACTGGAAAAACAATTTTAATTAAAAGCAAATTTACGTCAACGTTTGACGTTTTAGTTGAAAGAACAAGAGGAAACGTTATTGAAGGATTTTACAACGAACGTTGTATCTGTGTCAAGCTTTCACCGTCTCAACAACTCCACTCACCATTGATTAATAGAGTTTTTGAATGTAAATATAATAATAAAAACAATAGTTTTGAATTTATTAAATGGAGAGAAGATAAATTTATGTAAAATAGAAAAAATGTACAAATATCAGGTAGAGGGATAATTCAGATTTTTGTAATTAAACATTTTATACAGAAACTTGTCTTATTGTAATCCGCATTTTTTCCACCCAATTTGTTTTTTTTATTTTTGTTAGGAATATATGAAACATGGCATTTGAAATAAAATACACATATTATAAATAAGTTTCATATACACTTTTTACGTATAAACCAATCACCACACACATATACCCTTCCCCATTCCTACCTACACCCCCCGACATTCATACCCCCCCCCCCTTATCCCTATCTACATTCCTCCCCGTCATTCATACCCCCCACCATTCCCCTTCTCCTTACCCCCTTATCCCTACCTACATCCCTCCCTGTCATTTATCTCCTACCCCCTTCTTCCTACCTACATTCCTCCCCGTCGTTCATACCTCCCACCCTTCCCCTTCTCCCTACCCCTTCTCTCTACCTACATACATCCCTCCCCGTCATTCATACCCCCCCTTCCTCCCCCCCCCTTATCCCTACCTACATTCAATCATACCCCCACCATTCCCCTTATCCCTACCTACATTCATCTCCGTCATTCATACCCCCACCGTATAGACATGTCTGTTATCCATACTCCACTCCAGGAGAAGGGTGGGGTATGAAAGGGGTGGGGATGTATGTATATTTATTGATGTAACTCGTGCACTAAGTCGTATTCAACACCCGCCAGCAGCAGCGACAGCTACACCGCCAGCAGCAGCGACAGCCAGCAGCGACAGCCAGCAGCGACAGCAGCAGCGGTATGCCGAAGACAGCGAGCTATGCCGAGCTAGAGAGCTACGCCGAGCTAGCGCGCTACGCCGAGCTAGCGAGCTACGCCACCGCCGAGCCAGCGAGCTACACCACCGCCGAGCCAGCGAGCTACACCACCGCCGAGCCAGCGAGCTACACCACCGCCGAGCCAGCGAGCTACACCACCGCCGAGCCAGCGCCGAGCTACACCACCACCGAGCCAGCGCCGAGCTACACCACCGCCGAGCCAGCGCCGAGCTACACCACCGCCGAGCCAGCGCCGAGCTACACCACCGCCGAGCCAGCGCCGAGCTACACCACCGCCGAGCCAGCGCCGAGCTACACCACCGCCGAGCCAGCGCCGAGTTACACCACCGCCGAGCCAGCGCCGAGCTACACCACCGCCGAGCCAGCGCCGAGCTACACCACCGCCGAGCCAGCGCCGAGCTACACCACCGCCGAGCCAGCGCCGAGCTACACCACCGCCGAGCCAGCGCCGAGCTACACCACCGCCGAGCCAGCGAGCTACACCACCGCCGAGCCAGCGCCGAGCTACACCACCGCCGAGCCAGCGCCGAGCTACACCACCGAGCTACTGCCAAGCTACACCACCAAGCTACTGCCAAGCTACACCACCAAGCCATTACCGAGCTACACCACCAACAGAAACGGTATACTGAGCTACACCGCTAACAAAACCAAACCACTAATGTTGGTCCGACCATTCAACGAAACATTCAAAGAAACAAAGACAACATGCAAAGAAAATGAAGATGATGAAGATGATGATGATGATGAAGATGATGATGATGATGATGAAGATGATGATGATGATGATGATGATGATTTTGATGATTTTAATGATGATGATTATGATGAAAATGAATATGCAAAAATATATCGTTCATTGAGGCAATTGGTTGACCTAAACAGACTGCTAACACCAATGGAGGAAGAAAATGGTGTCGTAGAAGACCATTGCTACCAACATCGAGTGCCACCGTTACCGTTACAGCCAACACCAACAGAGGAAGAAAATGATGTCGGAGTGCCACAGCCAACACCAATGGAGGAAGAAAATGGTGTCGTAGAAGACAATTGCTACCAACATCGAGTGCCTCCGTTACCGTTACAGCCAACACCAACAGACGAAGAAAATGATGTCGGAGTGCCACCGTTACTGTTACAGCCAACACCACCAATTGGTGTCGTAGAAGACCAGCGCTACCAACATCGAGTGTCACCGTTACTGTTACAGCCAACATCAACGGAGGAAGAAAATGATGTCGGAGTGCCACAACCAACACCAATGGAGGAAGAAAATGGTGTCGTAGAAGACCATTGTTACCAACATCGAGTGTTACCGTTACCGTTACAGCCTAGTGAAGAAATCATTGAAGAAATCATTGATTTAACAAATGAAGAAATCTGTACCCCGCAAAGAAACATCCCGCAAACACCCCGCATCATTCATGCAACTAAAGACATTAATGTCATTGATTTAACACGTAATGACTTTGATTTCATTGATTTAACATGTAACGAAGATTTTGATATTAACAAAATTAATAAATAATTTTTTTTTGTATTTGTAAATGTTTTTTAATTGTTAGGGTTTGTCTCATACCAAATTCCTCTTGTCAATTTTCCTCAAATTGTCACTCTCACGCCAACAAGTCCTCAATTTTTCCTCAATTTCAAACTCAAACTCTCTCGTCAAATTCCTCACACCAAATTTTCCTCAACAGCCACAAAGACTTCGTTCTAAAAGAACAAATTGAACTTATTTTGAACGTATATATCAAATTCTCCCCCCTAGGCGAGAAAATAACATCATTATTGGTTCAAAACGCGTTCCATATACAGATAATGAACGAAAATAGGATAGTCGCTCCGTGAGTGTTGTTATATATATGAGAATCCATCACTCTCCTTTCACATTCACTCCCTATTAATAATAAATAACCGCTCCCCTCTCCACTCATAGAATATTCAAAAAATGGGTTACAGAAATTATATTTCCGTCTACTGCGATAAACAAAAAATTTTACGAAATTACGATGATGAAGATACCGAGTACCACCACCCTTACAAAAATTGTCCATACGCTGTTTATTTCCCTAAAAATACAGAGTTAGATGGAAAACATGTCTCTGTTAGAGTTTGTAGTTGTGAAAATAGAGTTCATTTTTTATTATCTAATCAAAAGCTTCTCTATAAAGTTCAAACCAACCCTGCATTATTTTCTACGATACAATTTTTCACGTTTAAAGCAAAATCAGAGTTAATGGTGGTTTTTTACGAAAATCAGTACATTGAACAATGTGACGGAGAAATTAGTGATTTTTGGATAATGGATTGTAGTCGTCGGGTGTTGAAAGAGTGTGATGATGAAAAAACCTTATTTGAGTATGTTTATGTTGTTTATGACGATTTGTTCGGAGAAACGGAATGGGGGGAAATGGAATCAAAAATTTGGCTAAGATCACTCACAAGGGATAAAAAAATGATTTAAAGAAAAACATTCGCTAATAACATATAGCCGCTCCTCTCTCTACTCATAGAATATTCAAAAATGGGTTACAGGAATTATATTTCTGTTGACTGTGATAAAAAAAAACATATTTTCGATGATGGCGATACCATGTACCACGTTTGCAAAAATTGACCATATGCCGTTTATTTCCCTACAAATACAGAGTTAGATGGAAAAGATGTCTACATTAGAGTTTATAGTAATAAAAGTAGAAATCCAAGAATCTAGAGTTAGATAAAATTGTATAAAAAAACCACCAATAGGATGGAGGCTCTACATTTGAATTTATTGTTCAGTTAATCACTTCGATGCAATATAATTACAACTTCTATCGTCACTATTCTTGTTGTTTTCAAAGGTTTCCCAAATTTTTTGGACGTTTTCTTGGTTTTTGGTATTCGCGTATGCACAGAGTGAGACTATTAAAAAACAGTCCGTGATTGTTTAATATTTTATTACAAATGATTTGAGAAAATAGGAAATAAAGGAGAAAATAGGAAAAGGAAATAAAAATAATAAAGAAGAAATAATATATATTGATTTATTCAACAAAATCATGAATACACACAATCACCACCACTTCTTTCTTGACGCCGTGGCGAGCTTTGGATTTAGTTTCAGAATCTTAGGTTCTTGAGTTTCGGGTTCTTTCGTCGCATTCCTTTTCATAGTTTCAGAATCTTAGGTTCTTGAGTTTCGGGTTCTTTCGTCGCATTCCTTTTCATAGTTTCAGAATCTTGGGTTCTTGCGTTTCGGGTTCTTCCGTCGCATTCCTTTTCATAAGTGGATTTAGTTTCAGAATCTTGGGTTCTTGCGTCTCGGGTTCTTCCGTCGCATTCCTTTTCATAAGTGGATTTAGTTTCAGAATCTTGGGTTCTTGCGTCTCGGGTTCTTCCGTCGCATTCCTTTTCATAAGTGGATTTAGTTTCAGAATCTTGGGTTCTTGCGTTTCGGGTTCTTCCGTCGCGTTCCTTTTCATAAGAGTTTCAGTCAATTTTTGGTTCCATTTCACCCCACCCCATTCCGTTTCTCCTCCCCATTCCGTTTCTCCGACCAAATCTTCATAAACGACATAAACATAATCAAATAAGATTCTTTCAATAATACACCATTCTATCACTCGACGACTACAATTCATTATCCGAAAATGACTAATTTCTCCGTCACACTGTTCAATGTACTGATTTTCGTAAAAAACCACCATTAACTCTGGTTTTGCTTTAAACGTGAAAAATTGTAATTGTGTACTGGTAAGAGTGTGTATTGGTCCACGAACTTTATAGAGAAGCTTTTGATTAGATAATAAAAAATGCACTCTGTCTTCAGTACTACAAATTTTAATACAGACATCTTTTCCATCTAACTCTGTATTTTTAGGGAAGTAAACAGCATATGGCCAATTTTTGTAAGGATGATCCTCATCATCGTAATTTTGTAATATTTTTGTTCTATCACAATAGACAGAAACATAATTCTTGTAACCCATTTTTGAATAGAGCGGCAACGGTGATGCTAGCGTGACTCGGCGTCGGCTGCAACGGAGATGCTAGCGTGACTCGGTCTCGGCTGCAACGGTGATGCTAGCGTGACTCGGTCTCGGCTGCAACGGTGATGCTAGCGTGACTCGGTCTCGGCTGCAACGGTGATGCTAGCGTGACTGCTAGCGTGACTCTGCGTCGGTTGCAATGGTGATGCTAGCGTGACTGCTAGCGTGACTCGGCGTTGGCGAGATCACTAGTTCGATGAGAAGACACCCATCAATGTGATTTTGTCTCTTCGTTGATTCCATATTTATATGCTGGTTACAATGTTGTTGGTGTGGTTTTGATGAATTCAACATGATGAAAAAACCTTTTATGACGATTTGTTCGGAGAAACGGAATGGGGGGAAATGTATTTCTGTTGACTGTGATAAAAAAAACATATTTTACGAAATTTCGATGATGGCGATACCATGTACCACGTTTGCAAAAATTGGCCATTGAATAAAGAAATAAAAAGTAAATACCTGCTCCCTCACTCTCACTCATAGAAGAATATTACCGATAACCGCTCCTCTCTCTCTCTCTCTACTCATAGAATATTCAAAAAATGGGTTACAGAAATTATATCTCCGTATACTGCGATAAACAAAAAATTTTACGAAATTACGATAATGATAAAGGTATCAAGTACCCCCACCCTTACAAAAATTGTCCATACGCTGTTTATTTCCCTAAAAATACAGAGTTAGATGGAAAGGATGTCTCCGTTCGAGTTTGTAGTTGTGAAAATAGAATTCATTTTTTATTATCTAATCAAAAGCTTCTCTATAAAGTTCATGGACCAATATACACTTTTACCACTATACAATTTTTCACGTTTAAAGCAAAATCAGAGTTAATGGTAGTTTTTTACGAAAATCAGTACATTAAACGGTGTGACGGAGACATTTATTATTTTTGGATAATGGATTGTGATGAAAGAGTGATGAAAGAGTGTGATGAAAAAACATTATTTGATTATGTTTATGTCGTTTATGAAGATTTGGTCGGAGAAACGGAATGGGGGGAAAAGGAATCAAAAATTTAGCTAAAATTTCTCACAAGGAAAAAAAATTATTTAAAGAAAACATTCGCTAACATATCCCACTCGCGCGTGCACATAAATCTAAAAATGTACAATCACGTCTTGTTTTCTTCTTCTTCTTTTGTTTCGTCTTCTGTTTCTGTTTTATATGGTAAAATGGATTGATATATATATCCCTCCTCTCACTCATAGAAGAACATTACCTATAGCCGCTCCTCTCTCTACTCATAGAATATTCAAAAATGGGTTACAGGAATTATATTTCTGTTGACTGTGATAAAAAACATATTTTACGAAATTTCGATGATGGCGATACCATGTACCACGTTTGCAAAAATTGGCCATATGCCGTTTATTTCCCTAAAAATACAGAGTTAGATGGAAAAAATGTTTACATTAGAGTTTATAGTAATAAAAGTAGAATTCATTTTTTATTATCTAATCAAAAGCTTCTCTATAAAGTTCAAACTCCTGCATCCAATGCGCAAGTTTTCACGTTGAAAGCAAAATCAGAGTTAATGGTGGTTTTTTACGAAAATCAGTACATTAAACAGTGTGACGGAGAAATTAGTTATTTTCGGATAATGGATTGTAGTCGTCGGGCGATAGAAGTGTGTCATGAAAGAACCTTATTTGATTATGTGTATGTTGTTTATGAAGATTTGGTCGTGAAGGGGGGGGGTGAAATGGAACCAACTCAAAAGGACTCAAATGATGATGATGATGGAATAAAAAAATATAGCTTTTTTTTCCAGGATGTAAAAAAAATATATAGCAAAACTAATAATGAAATGAAAGCAGCGGTACCTACAGAGATTTAAATTTTTTTGTTCCAGAGTTTACACTCGCGCATGCTATTCAAATGCCGGTAGTGGGAGGGAAGGTCGGTCCACTCCTTTAAAAACAGAGGCTATATAATTTAATGTATCAGTATCTCAGTTTATAATGATACACATGCCTGTTACATGTGCCATCTGTTTGAAAGAATATAAATCTAAAAATGACTCGCTATCGTATGTATATACAATGTGCAATCATGTCTTCTGTTTTATATGTTTAAAAACGTGGTTAAAAAACAGTAGCTTGTGTCCGTATTGTCGCCATGACATGTCAGACATGGAATTTATCAAAATTTCAACAGAATTCAAGCATAATATGCCCGACGATAAATATGAAACTATTTGTATATATAATAATGGTAAAATGGAATTGATCAAAATTTCAACAGAATTCAAAAATATACTAGATAATATGAATTACCTCGACGAAAAATATGAAACTATTTTTATATATGATAATGGTAAAATGCAAAAGGTTGAAGTGTGTATAAGATGTGTGTCGAAGGTATAATTAAATATAATAATAAATTTATTATGAAATTTCTGTTGCATGTATTACCTAATTCCCAATATCCACAACTCACCAAAATCCAAGAATCTAGAGTTAGATAAAATTGTATGTGACGTATAGTCAAGAACAGCTTGATACTTGAAAAAAATTAGAAAATCAATGCAAAACAGGGAATCAATGCAAAACAGGGTTAAAATCCGAAGTAAAAAAACCTTGAAAAGTCCTGTACATTTTGAAGCTTGTGTTTGCTTCAGATCCGACGGAAAAAACCCAACAGGATGGAGGCTCTAAATTGGCGTATGCACAGAGTGAGACTATGTAAAAACAGTCCGTGATTGTTTGATATTTTATTACAAATGATTTGAGAAAATAGGAAATAAAGGAGAAAATAGGAAAAGGAACTAAAAATAATAAAGAAGAAATAATATATATATATTGATTTATTCACAAAATGTATACAGACCACGAATTGTATAATTATAATATGACATCAGCATGAGTTACACTGTCCAGCAGCTCGTTGTTATCCGACAAATTCAGACTTTGCACGTTTTGGTTCTTCTTCTTCAAAACGCGGACGATATCTCTCTCTAGTCGCGTGGTACACAAAGAGCACCCCTTTGGGCACCACGAGACTAGAAATATATCGTCGACGTTCTGAAGAAGAAGAACCGAAACGTGCAAAGTCTGAATTTGTCGCATAACAACGAGCTGGAGAATTCACCCACAGAACGAGAGGAAGAGAGTGTATGTATACAGACCAAGAATTGTATAATTATAATATGACATCAGCATGAGCTACACTGTCCAGCAGCTCGATGTAGTTCGGCAAATTCAGAATTTGCACGTTTTGGTTCTTCTTCTTCGAAGTGTCGACGATATCTCTCTCTAGTCGC
The DNA here is from genome assembly GCA_038098605.1 of Gryllus longicercus. Lineage (NCBI taxonomy): Eukaryota > Metazoa > Arthropoda > Insecta > Orthoptera > Gryllidae > Gryllus > Gryllus longicercus. The sequence goes on along the minus strand of JAZDUA010001105.1, from coordinate 143,099 downwards.
GTGGTACACAAAGAGCACCCCTTTGGGCACCATGAGACTAGAAATATATCGTAGGCGCTCCGAAGAAGAAGAACCAAAACGTGCAATGTCTGAATTTGTCGGACAACAACGAGCTGCTAGAGAATTCGCCCATAGAACGAGAGGAAGAGAGTGTGTCACATACCACTCTCTTCCACTTTGAATACACTGGATTACGCTAAACAAAATCACAAATACACACAATCACCACCACCACTTCTTTCTTGACGCCGTGGGTTTATTTCCCTAAAAATACAGAGTTAGATGGAGATGTCTGCATTAGAGTTTGTAGTAATAAATTTTATTATCTAATCAAAAGCAAGTTCACAAACCAACAATGGATCACCAATACGCACTTTTACCTATCCACAATTTTTCACGTTTAAGCAAAATCAGAGTTAATGGTAGTTTTTTACTACATTAAATAGTGTGACGGAGAAATTAGTTATTTTTGGATAATGGATTGTAGTCGTCGAGTGATGAAAGAGTGTGATGAAAAATTCTTGAATTTCAGGTTCTTCCGTCGCGTTTCAGTCAATTACCCTCCCACGACCAAATCTTGTGGAACAACATAAACATAATCAAAAAAAGTTGTTTTATTACACTCTTTCAATACCCGACGACCACAATCCATTATCCAAAAATACTTCATTCTCACTCTGTCCTCTTCTTTGTCACACGGTTTAATGAATCGATCTTCGTAAAAAACCACCATTAATTCTGATTGTGCTTTAAACGAGAAATATTGTCTAGTGGCTAATGTTCCAGAGTTGGTGTGAACTTTATAGACAAGCTTTTTATTAGATAATAAAAAATACATTCTGTTTATATGTTTAATTTTAATCAAAATCTCTTTTCCATCTAACTTCTTAGGGAAATAAACAGCGTATGGACAGTAATTCAGACCTCTGTAAGGATGGTCGTATAAACGGTTCTCGGAATCTTCATTGAAATTTTGAAAAATTTTTTGTTTGTCGCAGTAGACAGAAATTTCATTACCCATTTTTTTTTAATATTCTACGCTAGCGTGACTCGGTGGTGTTGGCTGCAACGGTGGTGTTGGCTGCTGTTGGCTGCAACGGTGATGTTGGCTGTAACGGCGGTGTTGGCTGTAACGGTGGTGTTGGCTGCAACGGTGGTGTTGGCTGCAACGGCGGTGTTGGCAGCAACGGCGGTGTTGGCAGCAACGGTGGTGTTGGCAGCAACGGTGGTGTTTGCTGCAACGGTGGTGTTGTCAGCATCGGTGGTGTTGTCAGCATCGGTGGTGTTGGCAGCAACGGTGGTGTTGGCAGCAACGGTGGTGTTGGCAGCAACGGTGGTGTTGGCAGCAACGGTGGTGTTGGCAGCAACGGTGGTGTTGACTGCAACGGCAGTGTTGACTGCAACGGCAGTGTTGGCAGCAACGGCAGTGTTGGCAGCAACGGCAGTGTTGGCAGCAACGGCAGTGTTGGCAGCAACGGCAGTGTTGGCAGCAACGGCAGTGTTGGCAGCAACGGCAGTGTTGGCAGCAACGGCAGTGTTGGCAGCAACGGCAGTGTTGGCAGCAACGGCAGTGTTGGCAGCAACGGCAGTGTTGGCTGCAACACGGTGGTGTTGGCTGCAACGGTGGTGTTGGCTGCAACGGTGGTGTTGGGCGTGACTGCTAGCGTAACTTGATGTTGGCAAGATCACTAGGTCGACTATACGACTTGTGTACGAGTTACACCAATTATATATATGTCTCCCCTCTATGTCCATACATCTCCCCACTCTAATACAGAACATCATACACGCATATACATATTCCCCTCCCCTTCCCATCTCCCTCGTCTATCATTGGCCGAGAGGAAACGAAAACGAAAAAAAAATAACACATTATACATTTAAAGTCTCCCCTATCTCCCCCCACTCTAATACAGAACATCATACACGCATATACATATTCCCCTCCCCTTCCCATCTCCCTCGTCTATCATTGGCCGAGAGGAAACGAAAACGAAAAAAAATAACATATTATGTAAGATACATTTAAAGTCTCCCCTCTTCTCCCCCACTCTAATACCGAACATCATACACGCATATACATATTCCCTCCCTCGTCTATCATTGGCCGAGAGGAAACGAAAACGAAAAAAAAATAACATATTATGTAAGATACATTTAAAGTCTCCCCTCTTCTCCCCCACTCTAATACCGAACATCATACACGCATATACATATTCCCTCCCTCGTCTATCATTGGCCGAGAGGAAACGAAAACGAAAAAAAAATAACATATTATGTAAGATACATTTAAAGTCTCCCCTCTTCTCCCCCACTCTAATACCGAACATCATACACGCATATACATATTCCCTCCCTCGTCTATCATTGGCTGAGAGGAAACGAAAACGAAAAAAAGAACACATTATGTAAGATATATTTAAAGACCTAATCGTTTGTGAAACAGCATTTGAAGCGTGTCAAAGTTTTGAGTGTGTCAGTGTTTTGAGTGTGCGTCGATTGTAATTTGCGTGCGTCGATTGTGTGTAAAATGTCGATTCAAGAACTAGAGAAACATGTACATCCTGATATAGTGTTACAACATTGCAATATTTTCAATGAATATTTAGATACTGTAACAAGTGCAACGGTTATTACTGACTTTGCTAAACATAGTAACAATCCTCATCTTTTTGTGAAAGATTTATTAAATTATTTCAAAAATGAAGAACCAAAAAAAGAACATATAATTTATCTTTTCAAATTGATCAAGAGAATTGATGATAAATGTGTATATAGTCGTGAGCTTGCTGAGACATTTTCATCCTTTAATAGTTTAACGTTTGAAAATATTAATTTGTTTGCAGATAAAGCTATAAAAGAACGTAATGCCGACGTGTTTGGAAGTGCCTTACTGAAATATTTGTTTACGCATAATTCAAAAAGGATTGTAGTATTACACCTTGTAGATTCCATTATCGAGCGTAAAGGTGTAAAGAGTTATATAAATTTTTTTTCAAAATATATAATTTTCATGTTTTGTGAATGTTTGAAAGAAAAGGATGACGATGAAACTTGTGAGAGCTTGATAAAACTTCGTAATAAGTGGGAAAATAAAAATATATTTTCTAAAAATTTGTTAGATTATTTAGCATATAGAAGTAATAAAATTATATTTAAAAGACAATTTAGGGAAATGTCATCCGATATTTTGAAAGACGTACGATTGTCATACGAGTCAAAATGTAATATTATTGTCTCTATAGCCTGTGACTATTGTATTTACGCTCCTTGTATAGTTGAGGTTTTTAGAGAACATATAAATAAATACAAAGACGACGAGGGTTTCCTCATGATATGTTTTATTGATGTCATTATAAAAATAGAGAATGTATACATTAGAGCGTGGTATATTAAATTATTTAAGAAAAATATTATTGAAATATTTTGTACCATTTTTAAATCGGTTAATGTAGATATTCGTTCAAAAATGTTGGATATTTGCTCACAATGGAAAGATAGAAATATATTTAACCTAAAAATATTAAATAAAATATTTGAAATTTGTAAAAAAATAACATGTGAAACACAAATTTTATTACATAAAGAAATTGAATACGCGGCGAAGAACAGAGTGGGGGAGGATGGTGTGGCGTAGATAAAAAACCGGCACGCGAAGAGCAAAAAACAGTGTGGCTCGAGCGCTCTGCGCGTGCTGGTTTGGTCGCGAGACAAAATGTATGCAGCAGTATCGACAGCAACATCGGTTAGCAGTACAACCGACGTTAAAGATGAAAACACTAGCGATATAACGACTGCGCTACTGGTGAAGAATAGACCAAGTACGTTGCGAAGTGTATTTGCAACCAATAATAAGTGCATAGGCGGATGGCACAGTAACTCGTGTCTATTTGAGCGATTTGAAAATGTCTATTGTATGTCTACAACAAAATGTGTCGATGCTGTGAAACGTGGTATACGGCACGTATGTGCAAATCGCTGCTCAAACGCTACGCCGCCAGTGATGCCTCTATGTGATCAAGAGTCTTCTAATCAATCCGGGCCTGCGAAGAAGAAACTAAAAAGGAATGAAGATAATAGTACTATGGTAGTGTTAACTATGAGCGGATTGAAGATTTCTATTCCTATGGTAAACGAGCCTATTGAAACTAATGTTATTTATGCAGCTGTCCCATTTTTAAAAAACTCGTATGACATGTTTAAAACTCTAATGGCTTTGTTTCACAAAAGATTGTCAAATGTTTTGTCTAGGGCAAATGTGTGTGAAATGTCTAAGATTAAATTTAATTGGCCTAAAACATCGTTGTGGATTTTACAAAATCAAGTTGCAAAGGTTCAAGATGAAGATTCCTGTTTTTATATATTAATAAATACATCTACGCTCGAATCTATGCCAATTAAATATAGTCAAATATTCGAGGAACCTTTGCGCATTTTAATATTTGATATTATACATGATTTTGTAACTCGTGCTAATTTTTATAATATAACAAAACCTTTTTTCGAGTTGATAAATGATGTACAAGTAGCTATATTTGAAAAGAACACGATAAATGTTGATGTTTGTCCTATACATGTATACATTACATCTACTAAAAATATTTTTTGTTCGATATCATGTAGTCAAAATATTTTAGATGATTCTCAATGTGTTTGTCGAGATGATATTTTTATGTGTGTTTTGAAATTTCATTCTATTGAGAATATTAATGGTAACATAAAGTTAAATTTGGTAAATTATATGAAAATTAAGTTCTGAATTTAATGAGGGAGATTTTATGTGATATTAATGACAGTACGCGTGTAATGCTGGCCTTACATTAGCAATACGTTTCCGCAATATCTTTTAGCAATTTGTTTCTGCTTCTTGCGGTCATCTTTACACTAGCAAGAGCAAGGAGGGGCAATATATTGCCAGAAAGATGAACAAGATCTTTCCGGTATTTGTTACCGTGTTTCGTGACGGCGCGAGGGAAATTGCGCATGAAATGAAGTGAGGTTATACCTCACTCACTTTCCAGGCACAAGATACACGAGCTGGCGGTCACACTTATTGTGCTACATGAGATGAAGTAACGCCAACGATTTGTGAGGACGCGTGACTGAATTTTAAGAAGGAAAAGGGGGAGCTTGTGTAAATTAGATAGAAGTGTCTGAATATTTTTCATAAAACAAAATGATTTCGTGTGGATTTCGATTCCGTGGGAGCAAAGTAACTTACTTTTAATAAATAATGCAATTACTAATTCGGCAAAAAGTTATAAAATATCCATTTCCTACAACTGATATATTATAGAGTATCTTAAAATTGATTTAGATTATATCTCAATTTTTAACGTAAAAAATTAATAATCAGGGGGGTATCAATGGCTGAATCAAAATTCGACCCTTCCATACCTTCACACACAGATTTTACGAAAAAAATGCATATTAACGTCTATGTACAACCGTACGTACTTCCTGTGTATGAGACTAGCAAGAAATATTGCCAACATCAGAAATATATAGTCATATTTAAGTCATATATAAAGTCATATAAAGTCATATAGTTATATATAAAGTCATATTTATTGTCGCAATGTTTACATTGGCAACTTTTCTTGTGAAATAATACTGCTCGCCATTTTCTTGCAAGTGTAAAGCTTAACATTGTGGTACTAATGAACACAGCTTATGAAAAATTAATAATTTTTAATATATAGTATTAGAAGGTTGTGATTATAGATTAGAAGGTTATATTGTGTTTAAATACAGTATTAGAAGGTTGTGTTGTTATATTGGTTGTATTGTGATAATAAATGTTATATTGGTTGTGTTGTGATAATAAATGTGATATTGGGTTACTTTAAAAAAGTATTTTTTAATACAGTATTAGAAGGTTGTGTTTATTGGGTTATTTTAAAAATAAATGTACTAAAAAAATAACAAATCTTTTGATTTTTTTCTCTTTCCCCTTTTGTTTGTGAGCGTCATGTTTCTCACAATCACCCATGTGGAAATAATAAGGGAAGGCATATATGCCAGTTAATATACTCTGGTGGTAAAAAAAAACAATGAATGTTGTAGGAAAGACATTCCGTCGATTAGCGACCGCTCCTCGGTTTCTATATAAAAAAGATAACATTCAATTGTTTACAAATATTTTGTCAAAATACACAAATCTTAAGTTTAATTTAAAGGTTGATTCTCGAACCGGACGTTTTATATTGGGAAAACATGGAGGAATGACGATTGATAAATTTATTGCAGAAGCAACGGGTGTTGTTATAACAAGTAGATATACTCAAAATGTTCTCAAATCAATGGGAAAAAATAAAAACCAATTTATTCTTGCTCTAAAAGAGATACCTCTTTCGTTTACAAAAAAATCTACAAAAGTCGATGACATATTACAAGAAACGTTTAAAAACGGATACGAAGCCAATCTAAAAGCAACTAGTGCAACCGTAAATAAACTTTTTACCAGTTCCCCCAAATTTCAAAGTTTTGCTAAAAAATTCTCCAAACACTTTATACAATTTTCAAAAAAAAATTTTCCAAAATTGGTACTGGGAGGAACAATTGTAGGCATAGTGAGTTCAGTTGTTACTAAAATTGCAAACAAAAATGCCGGTTGTTGGGTCATTCGTTACGACAAAAATGGAAATATTTCACACAAATGTAAAATGACGTCGTGTTCAACTGATGAAGAAAATGATCTGTGCACACAATATAGTTTTCAATCTTCTAGCGAAGAAAACGTCAAACAACGTTGTGAAGATCCTTGTTTTCAGTGTGATATTCATAATATTTTAGATAATAACGGAAATGTGTTGGATGATGAAACACGCATAGTTTGCAAACAATATGTTTCGATCGCCGAAGCTATGGCAGAAGTATTAGACGCCACTCTAGATAACGTCTCAGACGTACTCGATCCCAAAAATTTTTATTTTTTAAAAAATGTTTTTAAAATTATTGGAATGACATGTTTTGCAATATTGATTATCGTTATAATTTGTATGACGGTAAAGTTATTTCCTTTTTCACCCGTTGCTCATACGATTGCATATTCTCGAATCACATAGGTTGAAGGGATTGGTAGAAGTAGGAAGTGAATGAAATATAATAAAAATATTCGAAATTTTTTATTTTATTTGATACAAATCATTTCTTCGTGTTGTTTGTCTCTTCCTTATCTGGTTGATCAAAGATGCGTGAACACGCATGAATCCGCTATTTGCTATGAGCCAGTAGTGTAGAGCTAATATAACGGTGAGAGGGGAGATTGCGACGCCAGAAAATGCTCTTCGAACGAGGTCTACATTTGGTGGGCAACCCACAGTGGAAAGATCCAAGACCCCTGTGGCGCAAGCAACGGCTCCGGGTTCATTGCCAACAATTACCAGCTTTTGTCTTAGAGCACACAATAGCTTGATTTGATGCTCGATTGAATAGGAGCCGATGTATACTCTCGTAATGCTTGCACTGTCTGAATAGGAGCCGATGTATACTCTCGTAATGCTTGCACTGTCGATGAGACATACAGCGACGCGTTCTCCTTCCGCATGCCACAGAATAATGTTCATATTATTATGTATTATATTATTAGGTGATTAAAGTGAGAGTGATTGGTGAGCTTTTACACCCCACACACTGTGAGACGTGAGTTATAGTGACATGTGTAGGTAACATCTACGCTTTTTATACATTTTCTGCTCTCTCTCTATCTTTCTCTTTCTCTCGCTCTTTCTCTCTTTCTGCTCTTTCTTTCTCTTTCTACTCTCTCTTTCTCTTTCTGCTCTCTCTCTTTCTCTCTCTCTCTCTCTCTGGTTCTCTCTCTCTCTCGTTCTCTCTCTCTCTCTCTTCTCTCTCCTCTTTCTCTCTCTCTCTCTCTCTCTCTCTCTCTATCTATCTCTCTCTCTGTCAGAATAATGGTGGGAATAACAAATACGTTTTTAGATGGTGTGAACACTTATAAAAAGAGGTTCCGTTAAATAATCTTCCAGAAACGAATTGGATTCAAAAGAGAGGTTCCGTTAAATAATCTTCCAGAAACGAATTGGATTCAAAAGAGAGGTTCCGTTAAATAATCTTCCAGAAACGAATTGGATTCAAAAGAGAGGTTCCGTTAAATAATCTTCCAGAAACGAATTGGATTCAAAAGAGAGGTTCCGTTAAATAATCTTCCAGAAACGAATTGGATTCAAAAGAGAGGTTCCGTTAAATAATCTTCCAGAAACGAATTGGATTCAAAAGAGAGGTTCCGTTAAATAATCTTCCAGAAACGAATTGGATTCAAAAGAGAGGTTCCGTTAAATAATCTTCCAGAAACGAATTGGATTCAAAAGAGAGGTTCCGTTAAATAATCTTCCAGAAACGAATTGGATTCAAAAGAGAGGTTCCGTTAAATAATCTTCCAGAAACGAATTGGATTCTTAGTTAAAAAATGGAAAGTCAGTATGAAGATTTATTAGGATTACTTTTAGATGATATTGAAACTTCTTCATTGGAATCGTTTACCGATTCTGATGATTCTGAATCTAACGATGAGGCTACCGAATGTTTAACTTGGTATAACGTAGATAAAAACTACCTGAATACATTTACATTTACAGGCAACGCAAATGAAAAATGTATTTATAGCGATGAATATCCCCAAAACACGGCGGAATTGAAACCCATTCATGTGTTTAATAGATTGTTTGATGACAATATGATAAATTATATCGTTACAGAAACAAACAGAAATGGACAACAATTATTTAATGATGTTTGGATAAATACAAATGCAAAAGAAATGCGAGTTTTTATCGGTATCGTAATGTATATGGGATTGGTTTCCTATCACCGTGTAGCCGATTACTGGAACACACATTACCTGTATCGCAATACTTTTGTGCGTTCAATGATGAGCTGTAGTCGTTTTAAATTGTTGGTATATTGTTTACAAATAGGAGACATACAGAAATGTATGAACATGTTAGAACATAATTTTACTCGTGAATATATTCCTGGAGGAGACATTTTAGCTGTAGGCAAAGTAAAACGCCAATGCAAAGTGAAACAACAGCAATGTTTCTTCAAATTATGTGATCCCGATGGATACACTCTGAAGATGACTGTTTTCCCCACTGACAGCAATGAGGAAGAGAACCAAGTTTATGATGCAGTGATGCAACTCGTTTCGAACTATATATATAAAGGCTACACGATTATCGCTACGGACGATTGTATTTCTGTTCGTATTGCTACTGATCTTCTTAATAATTGTACCCATTGTATAGGAACTATAAAGAAAAAGAACAACCAACTTCCAATGTCCATTGTAAAGAGTAAAGTATCGAAAGGAGAGATAATTGGACAAACATTGAAAAATGGAATTGTTGTCGCTAAATGGAATAACAATAAACTCTTTTTGTCAACCAAATATGGTACAGAAATGGTTTCATCAAATGAAACGTTAAAGCCGAGGGCGATAGTTGATTACGAAAAGGGAAAGCAGGGTATAAATGCGTCAAATCATTTAGCAAGCCGCTATTTTTTACCGTTACGAAAAACCATGGGAAAACAATGGCAAGTGTTTAATTACATCTTAGATACTGCTATGGTAAACTCTTTGATATTATATCGAAAATTATTGGAACGAAATATAAAAATTGGGATGAAACAATTTAAAGAGGAAATCATTATGGATCTGTTACATATTCACTTTCTATCCATGAGCGAATATAAAGATTGTAGAAATAGAATATTGAAGAAAAAATGTAATCAGTGTTATATCAAATATCGAAAACAAGGGACAAAGAAAGCTTTAATGAAAGCTAAAATGGTATGTACGTTTTGCAAAATGTGTCAACAATGGTTATGTATAGACTGTTTTTTTATGTTGCATAATTATGTTTATATTGATAGTACAATAAATCATTAATGAAACAACGCTTGTACAGTATATAAATTCTCCTAGGTATCACTTCCCTCACAATTCCTCCTCCTCCTCCTCCTCCTCCTCCTCCCCCTCCTCCTCCTCTATTCTTTACCAATGTTCTTGTTTGACGATACTATAAATATTACGAAAACTTGATTCCGAAGAACAGAGTATAGAACGAGCTCCTGAGGATTAGAGCGGACTAAGAAATGACACATAATGGAGACGTGTCGGAAACATGGAATGGTGGCGGTTCCGAGAAACGGAATGGAGACGTGTCGGAAACATGGAATGGTGGCGGTTCCGAGAAACGGAATGGAGACGTGTCGGAAACATGGAATGGTGGCGGTTCCGAGAAACGGAATGGAGACGTGTCGGAAACATGGAATGGTGGCGTGTCAGAAACACGAGAGTCGGAAACATGGAATGGTAGCGTGTCAGAAACACGAGAGTCGGAAACATGGAATGGTGGCGTGTCAGAAACACGAGAGTCGGAAACATGGAATGGTGGCGTGTCAGAAACACGAGAGTCGGAAACATGGAATGGTGGCGTGTCAGAAACACGAGAGTCGGAAACATGGAATGGTGGCGTGTCAGAAACACGAGAGTCGGAAACATGGAATGGTGGCGTGTCAGAAACACGAGAGTCGGAAACATGGAATGGTGGCGTGTCAGAAACACGAGAGTCGGAAACATGGAATGGTGATGACGACAATGACGTCATTGTCGTCGTCACCAAGAAACGAAAGGACGACCATGACGTCCTTGCCGTCGACTATGAAGTCATTGTCGACGATGACTTCTACATTTTGTATCTCAGGGTCGGCATCGAGAACGACAATGATGTCCCTGAGAAATAACATGACGACGAGAAACGAAATAACGACAATGATGTCCCTGAGAAACAACATGACGACGAGAAACGAAATAACGACAATGATGTCCCTGAGAAACAACATGACGACGAGAAACGAAATAACGACAATGATGTCCCTGAGAAACAACATGACGACGAGAAACGAAATAACGACAATGATGTCCCTGAGAAACAACATGACGACGAGAAACGAAATAACGACAATGATGTCCCTGAGAAAAAACATGACGACGAGAAACGAAATAACGACAATGATGTCCCTGAGAAACAACATGACGACGAGAAACGAAATAACGACAATGATGTCCCTGAGAAACAACATGACGACGAGAAACGAAATAACGACAATGATGTCCCTGAGAAACAACATGACGACGAGAAACGAAATAACGACAATGATGTCCCTGAGAAACAACATGACGACGAGAAACGAAATAACGACAATGATGTCCATGAGAAACAACATGACGATATCTCTGAAAAACGGAATAGCGACGTCTACAAATTCTATAAACATTTTGCTATAGTTTTATTGGCTTGTATAATTATTGGCGTTATAGAACTTTTTGTATGGTTCAATTATGTAATAAAATATTAAACTCTGTGTATTATCTTTTTGTTTCATTATTTTTCTCTCATGGCTTTTTCCATAATACATTTACAAAGCATTAATTGTTTTTTTCCTATCAAACGCCCCCCACCCTCCCTAGTGTTATTTTTCAATAACTGATAAAATATTAGCATAATTGAATGATAAACCTAATCTATATCTGTATTACTTTTTAAGGATTTTGTAGAGATAATATTGTATTGAGTGTTTAAAATTTTCATGTTGTGATTGCATTACACATTATATTTCTCATTAATGCTCTCTAATGCATTTTATTTAACCTCACTTTATTTCATGCACCATTTCCCTCGCGCCGTCACAAAAACACGGCAACAAGTAGTCCTAATATACAGTGATGCTCAGATCTTTTTGGCAATATATTGCCCCCTCCTTGCTCTTGTTAGTGTAAAGATGACCGCAAGAAGCAGAAACAAATTGCTAAAAGATATTGCGGAAATGTATTGCTAATGTAAGGCCAGCATTAGACCAAAGTCAAAAACCATGTAAATCTTGTGTAAAACAAAAAACAGTATCACCTATTGCGTATGTGAAAAACTCAATTTCATAAAAATGTGGGATAGGCTACTATTGTGTTGTCGCCCTCATTTTTTTTGTTGATATTATTGAACCGGTCTGATAGTTCTCTTAATTCTCGCCAGAGTTCTGTCATGTATATATAGACCTTTTATAGTTTATAACAGCATTCTTTTATTGGTTTCTAAAACCTCTAGGACTCGGTTTTACAGAAAAGAATGAACGATGACAAAGAGCTTGTTACTTTATACAATATGCATAAATATAAAAGAAATATTTGTAAATATGCATCTACCGAAGAATCCTTTAAAAGTTTTATATATAATGTCGCATCATTACTAATGAAAGAATCTTGCGGACCTGCAAATATCGTCACTAATAAATATTCTTTTCTGATAACCATTTCGAAATCTCTACAAAGAATATTGCTAGATTTACCATTGGACGTTAGACGATATATTGCAGATATTTCAACAAATTCTCGTACACCGTTATTCATGGCCTGTAAAAAAGGATACCTAAGTATTGTACGATTTTTAGTGAGTCATTGTAATGCAAATTTGGAACAAATGGGAATGTTTATCAATTATAAAACAACTCCTCTATGGTGTGCCGTTTATTACGGACATGTAAATATTGTCGATTATCTTATTAGAAAAAAGGCAGATATTAATGCAATATCAACGTACGGAATTTCTCCGTTACAGATTGCGTGTTTTAAAGGTCACGTAGAAATTGTACAGAATTTACTCAGACACAATGCCAACTTCCAACCAAATTGTTTAATGTTATCTGTTGGAAACGTTGACTTATGTAAATATCTATTAGATATTAACCCTTTACACCTTGATCTAACTTTTCAAGACTATAATGGTAATACTGCATTACATCATGCCGTTTTTAAAAGTGTACAATGTGTGCAATTTTTAATAGAAAAGGGAGGAATGAATCCCATGATATGTAATAAATTTGGAGATGATTTATTACAACTAGCATGTGTGTTCAATAAAAAAGAAATATTTTTATATCTCATTCAAAGAGTACAATATACCCCTGAGCGATTGGCATGTAGTTACGAGCTGCTGGGGATGGGTATTGGGAACGACGAACAAGAAATAAGTACATTCATTACTGAAGCTTTACGCATTCGTAAACGATACAATCTTCCCAAGAGAGGAGAAGCGGAAGGATTAGCAAGTATTGGTAGAGAATTTACTACTCTACAAGAAATTCAAAACATAATGAGAAATGATCTCGAATTTCAAATTCAACGCAATCTCGTTTATAATCGGATACTTAGCAAGGTACATTATCGGACTTTGCTCGAGTTGGTGAAATTAGGTTACGTATACTTTGATCAAAGACATTACCGTAAAACTATAGATGTATTTTTTTACATTTTAGAAATAATGCATCCCAAACCGTTGACCATTTATATAATAAATAATGTCTCTAGTATATTTTACGATGTCAACGTACACGCCCTATTCCAAGATGTAATGTGGTTATTTAAATTTCTCGTGCATCAATATCCAGTGATTAAACAAAAGTTGAAGCAATTGAATAACATTATTGACAATTATCACGATATCTATATAAAATGTATTGTTCGATTGCTCCCGATGCTAGTAAAATTGGGACAGAGCTCGGAACAGAAAAGAGTTGTTAATAAAGCAGTTGTACAACTTCTACAAATTGATCCCAAAACATTTGTATCTGGTGATTCGGTTTTACATCTGACTGTGTCTGTGGAAAATTTTGTCGAGATCAGAAGTAGAACGCTTATAATTTTCCCAGAACGTCTAGCAATAAAATTGTTAATCGATTGTGGAGCCAATGTTGACGTTGAAAATTATTTCGGACAAACTCCATTACACCTTCTTACAAATGAAAAGATGGATCAATGGTTAAACAAAGTGGATCCATCTTTTCAATTTCGTTTTCACACGAATATAATTCATTCAATTTATGAACTTATACAACATGGAACGCATTTGGATATGGTGGATTTGTATGGTATCTGTCCTATGGATTTTTTAGTAAAAAGACGCATTGCTTTTCTCGTTCCAAAACTTTCGTGTCTGGCGGCTAATGTTATTTGTAAAAACCGATTACCGTATACTCAATGTCATCTTCCACAAACTTTAGAAAATTTCATCAAAAAACATGATAGGTATAATAATAAAAAAATAGTTAATGAAACAAAATTAAATTTGAACAATAATATTATTATATTTAAATCACGAGATGAATTTATTGAAGATTATTTTGATTATATAAAAGTGAAATATAGTTAATGAAATTTAAACAATACTATTATATTTAAATTACGAAATGAATTTATTGAAGATTACTTTGATTATATGAAAATGAAATAGAGTTAATGAAATTTGAACAATACTATTATATTTATATGAAAATGACCATTTTCAGACCACACAATATTTTTTGAATGTAAAAATTGTAAATGTATTTATTAATTGTAAATGTATTTGTAATGTAAGTGTATTGTAAATGTATAAAAATAAATAACATTTAAATGAAATGTTGTAATATTTTACCCTGTCACTACTCCTATATTAAGAGTAAAAGAGAGTACGAGATTTACATTTATTATTGTAGATAAGATCCACAATGTCTTCCTATGATGTAATGTTATTCGGAGCAATAACGACAGTTTCTTTGATTGCCATTGCAGAACTTTTTAAAGCGTTTAAACATAATAAATTACGTTTAGAAATTCCTTCGAAAGCGCCAGCTACTATTCATCGAACGATATCTGTATCGTCGTTAACCCAAGATGGATCGAAATTGCAACATCCCTTACATGTTATTACAGATGAAAATATTACTGATTTTGACTCAAATTTACTAACAGTTTTTGACGTCTTAAAAGACGACTTTACAAATTACATCTTGAACCAAAATAGTTACGATAACTATAAAACACAAAATATACCACCATCCAAATTCTTTAAAAATCTAGACTCTAATTGGAAAAAATTCTTTCACGTTCCCATATCTAAGCATGAGCAAAGAGAAATGTTTTTTATACATTATGCACAAAAGATGCGGGTGTGTGGTATTTCGATACCGAAAGGAATGCTAAAGAAAATAACATGTGAATCCTTTAGGCGAAAACACAAATACAGTTTCATCATTCTCGCATGTAAACAATTTATTTTTATTTATACAATTTTGAGCAAAGATGACGACTCTTTGCAAAATTTCAAAAATGATGTTTTGTCAGAGATCAAACAGATTAAACAAACTTCAACTAAAGATAACACGTTATGTTTCATTTCTTATAGAAAAATGAATAACAACCAAACACCAGAGCAGAGAAGCATAGATGTCGATGGATACGATCCTTTAGGGAATGACCTCTATGTATCGTTTGACCATAACATTTGGATGAAGGTACAACGAGACAGTCATTTTGCATTTGTTATGAATAATGATAACATTAATCGAAGACACCGCCGACACATCGACAATGCCATGTTTACCTTGGGGCTGCCAGAGGATATAAATACAGACAACTACAAACGAAATTATACAGACGACGAAGAAGAGGAAATCGACACTGAAGACGCACACACCACCGCTACAACAGCTACTGATGATGTTCTTGGAGAATTTCGAGATTCGTTAACAAACTTACATTTTACTGATCAATAAGTAAACACAAGTGGATTTTATAATGGATAACGAATATATAAAAATTATACAACAAAATGGCGAATATATAATACATTTTTTAGAAAATCATCATTTATATTTTAATAACAAGGATAAAAATTTACATTACCAAATAATATATAACGATTCAAAAAACAATATATATTCCATTGGAGGACTGATTGATCACGGATATTCGGGTCCGATAAAATTGTTTTTGCATAAATTTTCAAAAAACAACATTCTAAATATAGATATTCCGATAAACTATTATCTCCATCCAAAATGTTTACATGTTATTCCTATTAAAACACTAAAACCTGTAAACGCTGGTGTTGATTTGGAGTATATGGGTAAAGTTTTACGTTTGTCTCCTAATTCTGCTCACCAATGCTACATACCATGGAAAAACGACGAATTTCCTATTGATTCACATTCGCGCATGTATTTCGTCGAAAGATCGTCCTTTGCTATGAAAGGTGGAATCATCTCGGAGATTGCACGTGTGCCCACGTGTAAACAGTTACTGCTCGTTACAATAATGAATCGAGGAAAAGAAACTATAATTTTGAAAAACGGCTTGTCGTTTTTTCAAGTTGTTATTCTCGACGAATATACTAGTAAATTACTACCACCATCTTCGTCGATGCTTCCGTTGCGGTATTTTCATTGGGGAGAATTTCCCGTCGATGGTGATGGATGTCTAATACACGATTGTGCGCCCAGTCGTCGTTTACAAATGTTTGACAATATATTATGTAAGGAGGAAAATATCTACGAAGACAACCAACAGAACGAAGAGAACGAAGACAATGACGAGACAGACCCACATGAACGCGGAGATAAAGGGTTTGGTTCAACCGGATCTCGTGGAGAATGTTCGTATGATTTCTTCTTCAAACGACAAAAAATGTCTACAAATAACTAAGGACTTTTTAAATACCACAGACCCTCGTCTATCTGCATCAGAGTAATAAGACGAGAAACCATCAACCGCAGGAAATATGGATGACGATACCTATGGATTTGATACATTTTTCAATGATCCTTGGGTTAAATTCACAGCACAAATTATTTTTACAACCGCATGTTCCTGTAGCGGTAGTTTTCTCTATTTTCGTAGAATGAAAAATCGAATAAAAGATGATTTTTTATCTCAATTTAATAATGATGAAATGTTCATGAAAAATGAAAATACGATAACACCGCCACCTCCTTTAATTGTAGTACTTACAGTTGAACCTTCTATATTACGAGATAAAATCAAATAGTGATTTTTGATTTATAAAAAATAAATATATTTGTATTACATTTCACCCTGTTTTTCTCGCCTTTCCTTACCTCTTTCATAGTCCGCGTATGCGCAACATATGACCGATCTCAATTCCGATGTTAGAAAATTGATGCAGAGAGAAATGGGGAAATGAAGAAGGGGAAGAGAATTCAGGAAGAGAAATGGGGGGGGGTTATAATATATATAAGGAGGCATCGTTACAAAAGTAATTAAAACGTCCTCTCACATTTATGAGATAAGAATACGCATTCAAAATGGAAGGAGAATATGATAACGTTTTTGAAGAATATTCCTCTTATTTTAGAGACGAATATATAAAGTTTTTAAAACAAGTTGAAACAAATATGACGACAACAGAAAAGAACAAATCCACGCAATTAGAATCAATGACAACAGAAATGAACAAATCCACGCAATTAGAATCCGATCAATACATTTTTAAAATA
Source organism: Gryllus longicercus (assembly GCA_038098605.1). Taxonomy (NCBI): domain Eukaryota; kingdom Metazoa; phylum Arthropoda; class Insecta; order Orthoptera; family Gryllidae; genus Gryllus; species Gryllus longicercus. The sequence continues at coordinate 125,750 of JAZDUA010001105.1, read as the reverse complement.
ATTAAAGATCTCAATACAATGTCAACAAAATATTATGATTTTTTAAAGCAAAGTCTCTATGAAGATATTCGTGATGCGATGAATAGAAACAACGACATGATTAAGGAATTTGAAAATAAAATATTTGTTTTACATCAAGGTCGTTTTATTGCGTTCGTGTTAAATGATAATTTTAATATAAATTGGTTTAAAGATTATAAAGAACAATATGATATGCTTCAAAAAGAAGTTATAAATCTCCAAGAATTTGAAATGCAACGAATGGAAAGATTAAAAAACTATATAGAGAAAATTAATTTTTTCACCGAAAATGTTTTAAACCTTTGCCCGTGTAAAACTGTAGAGGAATTATATAATTCTATAAAGATAAAGATATCAAAAAAGGAGTTTGACAATGAAGATACAATGGTGGAATGTATTGTAAATATATATAATGACATATTTAACCATTGTTACGAAATTCATATAAACACAAAGAATAAGCGACATAGATGGATGTGTGGAGATTTAATTATCTTGGCAGTAGAACTTATTGAGGAAATATCCTCAATGATGTGGCAAAGATCAAATGATTTTTACTTGATGGAGCCACCGGGAAATAATCGTTATCAGATTGAAACCATTGACGTTGAAAACAGACGAGAACTTATTTTTTGTCCGGGTTTCATAGATTTTGACAAATTGAAAAAATTAATTAAAGAGAAAATGAAAGATTATGGTAATTTACGCTATAACCTTGACAATATGAAACATTTATCAAGTAAGTGGTTATATCAAATGAATGGGGGGAGTGATATTTTAATCACTCTAGTGGCTTCTTTTTTCACGGAAATGATGCAAGGTAATAAGGTTAGTTACGATAGAGTAAAAGTTCATGCAGAAAACAATGTATCATCTCCTTCCGTTAATTATTTAATACATAGTTTAAAAAATGTATCTACGATAATGTTAAATATTGGAATTTATTGTAACAAACAAGTTTTTCACATTTATTCAGAATTGAACGATACTGAGGAATATGTGGATTCGCCGAGTGGTCGTGCAAAAATAATGAATTTAATTTTACTCTTTAAAACTATGTTTATCAATTTACAAACAAGAATCGAACGTGACAAGAAATTTCCCAAATATTTCAAATCGCGTACTGTAGATTTTCTGCTTATTTGTGAGAGATCTGTATTAAATATGACACGAGCGTTTGGCGAAAGTCTCAATTCGGATCTCGTTCAAGATGGTGTAAATATGTTGAAAACTATAGATTTAAAATACGATAATAATGACAATAAATTCATATCTCTAACGAGAAGAACTAAATTGGTTCCACACGCCGACACGGTGATTTCTAAGAAACAATTCAAAGCGACTGCATTAATAGATTATTTCAGAGTCGGCGTTGCAAAATCAGGTGCGGGAAATTTTTACACAAACATTCAGTTATATTTCTATGACTTTCTTCCGGTTCCCCCTAACGATGTAAAAGTTACACAACGCAGAAAAATAATTAATGAAGATCTTGAAAACGAAATTGAAAATTCTGAACTTTTAGCTATACAGTATTACCCGAAACATAAGCGTCAGAAATTAAATACAACAAAGGAAGAAGAAGAAGAAGAAGAAGAAGAAGAAGAAGAAGAAGAAGAAGAAGGAGAAGAAGAAAATGATATACAGTATTACCCGAAACATAAGCGTCAGAAATTAAATACAACAAAGGAAGAAGAAGAAGAAGAAGAAAATGATATACAGTATTACCCGAAACATAAGCGTCAGAAATTAAATACAACAAAGGAAGAAGAAGAAGAAGAAGAAAATGATATACAGTATTACCCGACACCTAAGCGTCAGAAATGTAATACAAAGGAAGAAGAAAAAGAAAATGAATAGATAAGAATATAAACATCACCAAAAAAATAAGACATCCTATAAAAGAAAACAGTATATAAGTCAGACAAAATGAATAATAATATAGATAATGAATTACGCAAAAACCGTGAAAAATTAGCTGATGAACTACTTAATATGATTAAAATACCAACACAAACATTACAAAATAATTTTTCAAAAGAGCAAACACAACATGAAAAAGAATTACAAAAGCATTATTTTATTAACTATGCTAGGTACATTGGTGGTGCACTAAAGGAAAATCGTAACACAGCGCAAAAATATGAATTTTCAATTGTGGAAAATCTTATTAAAAAAATTGTTACAAATATTAGTATGGAAGCAAATAAAAAGGCAAAATCTATGAGATATATTTCGATGAATTATAATGATATCATTTTGGCTTGTTCCGAATTTATAGAGTTACGTCAACAAATTTTCAGTGAAGACGATGTTTTTTACAGTTTTATCTTATTAAAACATATGATTCATTCTATATATAAATTTAGAAAAAGGTATAGACATCAAGATATAAATAAAATTAAAATACATTTAATATTTGACGTTTTGAATATAATTTTACCATTTTTGATAAAACCCTTTTATATATCAGAAGATATTGATAACATGGACAAAGAATACATAATACATTTACAAAATTTATCGAAATTTTATTGTACAAAATTAGAAATATTTGAGAGAAAAAATCCAAATACCCCTATAGAAAATAAATCCTAAAAAAATGAAACGAAAACAACGGCTTGAATGTACTCACGCATGTATAGAGTGTGTAAAGTGTAGGGAGTTTTTGAATTGAGGAATGGAGTAGGAAATAAAAGAAATTGTACAGTTTTAATTTTGATTTAGATCTACTCTCTAGCCCGATGTAATCCAACAGAATTCGCACACTGTTTCGTCAAAGTCACCATAGAAATGAAACGGCTTGAATTTACTCACGCATGTACAGAGTGTGTAAAGTGTAGGGAGTTTTTGAATTTTTGTTGCTATGGCTTGGTGTCCTCTTTGTTTGGCTCTGCAACACGTTCTGCTAACAGTGTGGCTCTCTTCGGTTACTGTAACGTGTATCTCTGTATAGATCCCCTTCTTCCCCCCCCCAAAAAAAAATAGATTCTCGCTTCCCGTCTGTACATATCGTTAGTTGGGAAGTATAGTGGTAGGGAATGGGTATATATGTCTCTGCATTGTCGTAGTACTTCATAGTTTGTGCGTTACCGTCAACGTATCGAGTGAATGTGTGAAGATTGTGAAACTTGAAATGGAGTTTATTCTAATCTTCTTAGTTTTGGAAATATTCATATATGGACACACTTCTGAGGCTCCTAGATGTGCACGCACGGAAGAGACAGTAAATTGTTTTGGAAAAGGACTAAGAAGCACAAGTCTTCTTATCGATTCTGAAGAACGAAGCAAAATTGTAAACATTGACTTTTCAGCGAATAATATCGATATTTTGGAAGGTCTTGACAGGTTTCCAAATTTGACAGATTTATCTTTTTTTAACAATAAGATTGAAAATATATCAAGTGATGCATTTAGTGGATTAGAAAAACTTAAATCACTTGATTTATCATATAATAGTATTGAAAAACTAGACCCCTTTGTATTTATAAATAATACAAATTTGACAGATTTATCTTTTTCTGTCAATATTATTGAAAATATATCAAGTGATGCATTTAGTGGATTAGAAAAACTTAAATCACTTGATTTATCATATAATCGCCTTGAAAAACTAGACCCCTCTGTATTTATAAATAATAAAAAATTAGAATACCTGATATTAGAGGGTAACGATTTAAAAGTACTGAAGCCATTTTTTATATGTTCAATTTCACTAAAAAAATTGAATTTGCGTTCTTGTAATTTAATTTCAATTACTGATGAAAATTTTATGTGTCTTCCATTTCTTACTGAACTTGATTTAAGTTCCAATGCAATCTCATCATTAACACCGAAGGTGTTTTCTCCATTAAACCATTTGAATGTGATTAATTTGCGCACTAATCGTTTTTACTGTGACTATAAACTATGCGAATTAGTAAAATGGGCAACATCAAAAAATACTGATTTATCAAGTTCTGATCCCATTTATTGTAATATATTCGAAAACGATAACATGAAAACAGTGAAAGATTTAAATTGTAGTACAAATTTAGTGATACAAAATAATTCAGTGATACAAAATGAATTGTCAAAAGAATTAATATTCGTTGTATTATTAACCATTTCTTTTTGTTTAAAAAATAATTTATTATGTGTTGCATTGTACTGTTTTTGTTTGATGACGGATTCACAATAAACGGAGAATTGAAAAGAATGTGTACAAATAATATATTTGTTACCTTCAATTCCATCATCGTCTCCTAATCCTTTTTTTGAGACGGGTGAATGTTACCGAATGTAGTAAAGTTGAGGTTGATGACCAAGATTATAACAATTGTTAAAAGAAATCCCAATAGAAATGAAAAGGACACGTTATTTGATTTGGTAGCATGGGAACCACGTTTTTCTCGAATAAATTTGTCGATTGTATTGGAAGCGTTTATCCACATGTTAGTATCGTTTGTATAATAAGGCGTCATCATAGTTTCGTTTACAACCATGGCTCTACCGGCTCCACCAAGAGGAATTGAGTTTTTTAACAACAGACTAGAAGAGGTTCCATCAATACTTCAAAAATGTATTATTGATAATAACGAAGATTTTTTATTGATATATGTACCTAATATTCTTTATTGTAGTGTATTAATATCGAAGAATGAAGTCTTAATAGATGAAAGGTTTTATAAATTTCTTATAAACATTAACCTTAATGAATCAATGCAATATTACATCATGCAGTGCATATTAAATTTGTTTAATAAAATAGATGATTTCATTGCAATATCCGAAACATTACCAGAGGAACAGGCTTTATCTGTAGTGCTTATATATGGTGATCATTATGAAATTATTAGAATAGATATATTTATGATAAGTGTATTATGGTTTATCAAGGAAAAATATGACACGGGAAAAGATATAAATGCGGAATTTATAAATGCAATTAGATTAAAAATAGATGAGAAAAGTGATAAAAAGGTATTTAAGTTTTTGCAAGATGAAGAAAATAGAGAAATACGTGATTTTTACATTAGTGAGACAAAAACCGAAACTAGAAAAAGGAAAAATTCCTTGTTTGATGAAAATGTAACAAAGAAAAGTAAGACAAATACATTTATATTTGCAATACCTGAAGATGAGATATGTCCCTATATTATGACAGACAATATTGAGATCGATCCATCAAAAAATTATAACTATGATCCACATGCCATATTCGCTACTCAATTTTTAGATTCTTCATGGGATTTTGGTAAACTTAATTTGAGGACATCTAGTATACCTGTTAACGCAGAGTATAAAAACGAGGTGCATCATCCGTCTCATCCTGGTCTCAATTCAAAATTACAATTCGTCACCGAACTCATCTGTAGTAACAGCCATCCTGAACAAACATACACCGGGGAACTACGAAAGAATGTACTACGGATGACTAGTTTTTGGAAAATCGATCACAATGTAATTGCAATTAAGAATATCAAAGTACTTTATTGTGGTTTTGATGATGATAAAAAAACCCTAAAGACAGAGAAAACGGAGATGGAAAATGTAAATGAGATTAATAAGACAATGGAGGAAGAGTAAACAGTAACATGGAATCGTCTATAAATTTCGAAGCGACATCGTTTAAAACGGTGAGATCCAACAGGACAACACTCTCCGATAGCGATGAAAGCAAAACCAATACCGACGCCAGTATCGACCAAGGCGTAACAGGGACGGCGCCTCCTTTACCTCCTCCTCCTCACCAACAATCACAACCTTCTCTCCCGCAGCAATCTCAACACTCTCACTCTCACACTGTAAATGTAATTGGTTCGTACGATTATACAGGCAAACGTCTCATGCCTCCGGGTGCATTGTTACGCATCGGATTTACCGGCGCCGTGAAGTTTGAATACGGTGACAAAGGAATAGAATTGGATCGAGCAAGCATGATTAGAATGAACGAAGGTGTTCGATCACCAGGAGTGTATTGGTTGGGTGGAACAAGGGTGAAAAATATGTTTTCGCAATTTATCGGCGATTATAAACAGGGTGATATAAAAAAGGAAACACAGCTTATCGTTTTGGAGTTCTTTCTCAAGCCATTGCATCTTATATTGGATTCTAATAAATTATTTCAAATATATGATAATATTTTTCAAATCAAAATGGGAGATAAACAAATGGACAGCGTTTATAGCGATTTGATAAATAACGAGCAATATACAGATTTAATCGAGGTGATAAATAAAATGTTTGAAAAGACAACTTGGATTATAGCCAGAGTCGATTATACAGAACCGACAAACAAGCGTCAACAAGACCTTCAATTTAATTTCACACTTCCTCCATTTCATCACGATATGCAACAAGGAGAAAAGGAGGATTCCGCCTCCAACACCGCCGCCACTTCATCATCTATAGTAAGTAAATTTTCAAAAGTCAATATAGAAAAAATTGACGAAGAAAAAATTCAAGAGTTACAAAGAGACTATAAACAACTTTCTGAGACACTAGACAAAGAAAGAAGTATATATAGAGAAAGTTTAGTTAAACACGAAGACAGAATTAAAGAAATAATACATAATTATCATAATGAAAGAGCAAACGTAATGGAAATATTGGTCAAACAATTAGAAGATGATATTGTATATATGAAAAATAAACTTGGGGACACGATGGGTAAATTACATGGAAATGTGGACATGGAGTCATTTGTAGATAATATGAAAATGGATATAGATGAGAAAGATGAAAATAAAAAATATATAGAAAATTTCAATACATTATTTAATTATTACATGGAGATCCAAAACAAATTACACCACCAACAACTTCAAGAATTACAAAACAAAAACCACCAACAACTTCAAGAATTACAAAACGAAAACCAACAACTTCAAGAATTACAAAAAGCAAACCAACAAATTCAAGAACTACAACAACAAATTCAACAACTGCAAAACGCGAATCAACAACTTCAAGAATTGCAAAACGCAAATCAACAACAATTTCAACAACAATTTCAACAATTGCAAAACGTAAATCAACAACAATGTCAACAACTGCAAAACGCAAATCAACAACTTCAAGAATTGCAAAACGTAAATCAACAACAATGTCAACAACTGCAAAACGCAAATCAACAACTTCAAGAATTGCAAAACGTATCTCAAAAGCTCGAAAACACAAACAAGAAACTTAAAGAGCTTCAAAATAAATTAAAAAACCAAAAGGAAGTAGAAAAACAAAAGACTGAATTAGAAAAACAAAAGACTGAATTAGAAAAACAAAAGACTGAATTAGAAAAACAAAAGACTGAATTCTTGAATGGGATGAAAGATCGTCAAACGAAACTCGAAAATATTGAAAAGAAAAAAAAGTTACTCGAAACTACATTTGAAAAGAAAAAAAAGTTGCTTGAAGATATGGAAAGTCAACTAAATAAATTAGAGAAACAGAAAAAACAATTTGAAAAACAAGTCGAAGAGCTTCAAAAGAAACTCCGGACAAAGAAGACAAGAAAAGCAGAAAATCCGGAGACTGAAAAACTTATGAAAAGGAAGGCGACGGAAGAACCTGAAACTCTGAGACAAGAACCAGCAGAAAATCCAGAGACTGAAAAACTTATGAAAAGGAAGGCGACGGAAGAACCTGAAACTCTGAGACAAGAACCAGCAGAAAATCCAGAGACTGAAAAACTTATGAAAAGGAAGGCGGCGGAAGAACCTGAAACTCTGAGACAAGAACCAGCAGAAAATCCGGAGGTAATGGAGACTGAAAAACTTATGAAAAGGAAGGCGACGGAAGAACCTGAAACTCTGAAACAAGAACCCAAAATTCTGAAACTAAATCAAGAAACTTCTAAAGTGGACCCAAAAGAACCCAAAACTTCGAAAACAGACAGTGAAGAAGAACTTTAGGAGATGGAATAAAAAAATGACAAAAACACCTATTAACTTTTTTTAGATTATGTACTTGTTTTATAAATAAATTCACATATTTCTGGACTTATAATTTCTGTATGCCAATCAAACACATGACCCATATGCCTGTTTAAAAAATACACTTCGCCCTTTTGTACAATAATATTTTGCACATTTGAATGAGTTTTTTGTAAAGCATACCCCACATCCGACATATTTTTTAACGTTTCGAAAAAATCCTCTCTATATTCTGCATTTTCGTGCATCAGTTCCTTCACATTGACAACACCTTCAATTGCGCTACGTGATTTCTCTAATAGCTTGGATAAGCGTTCGCGATCTCCACCGACAATCCCCGCTTCGATGAGAGCTTCGTACCACAGCGGCGGAGTAGCGTCGGCAGCGTCAGCTGTTAAAGTCGTCTTGTCGAATTGAAAACCGGAACAACGTCTCTTTGTCTTGACGTATGTGTCGAAATGTCGTAAAAACGTAAACGCTTGTTTTGAAGAAAAACACGACGCTATAATTTTGCTAGTCGTGTTTATCACATGTGTAATGTTTACGTTATTCGCGTTTTTACTACACACATAGTCTAATACATAATTTATCTCAGCGTCTCCGCTTTCGAAATCGTTCCACGGTGACTTGTCGCCTACGCGACGCCGTTTCGTTAACCAGTCCATGGCTACCGTAAAGGCGCTAGCCTGTGGAACACTAGTGATTATTTTATTGATCGGTTGAATAAAAGAATTTTCAATAAGGTTTTTAAATAATAATTCCCGAATAATTTTTCGACATCGAAATATAAATAAAGCCAGCGTGTCGCCGTCGGCATCCGTTCCGCTCTTGTCGCAATACATGGGATGTATTCCGACTGTAACGTTGTATATTTTGTTTACATTGTCATGGCGTACGGATCTGTCCTTGTCGCAAACTTTGTAAAACCCATCGGATACGATTGCGACTTTATTTAAACATATAACGGTATACAATACGGGATCGCGTTTTATCAACACCACAAAAGGTGGTTCCTCGTGCGACGTGTCAATGTGTCTCGTGTCCCACACATCCAGTTTAAGCGCGAGTTCTAGCGGAATGTAGACACAATCAAGTTCTGCATTTGGAACCGGTAGAAAGGTGCAACGAAAACTGTTACCCTTGCTCGGTCGAATGCGTTTGCGAGGCGAGTTTTTAGCTTGTACCATTTTTTTTATGTTTCCACCCCGTAATATGGTGTTGATGTCTTTAAACTGTTTTGGAAGTATCTCGCTAGGATTTTGTTTTTTTAAAATGGTTGAAATGTTATAAAAGAGTGTCGGTGCGATGATGTTTAAAGGCGGTGTCACGAGGCGAATTTCTTTAAGCAACGCCATTCTGTTCATAAAACATTTAAACTTTGTCATGATTGACTTCATTTTACTAATCGTTTGAACACAATTTTGACAGAATTTTTCATTTAACAATTTCTTTTTATGACGACATTGTCGAAACGAAGACGAGTGAATCTTTCGCAAACGCTGTGTAATCGCTTCATAAGAACTAATCAATTTCCAAATCCGTTTGTATGGTATAGATTCTATCTCATATTTTGTTTCTAAATCACGCAGAGAGACAAATCTCATTACGTTGCATGCATTTTCCTCCTCCATGGTACGTAACAATGATGAGGAAGGGGTGACGGCATTTGTTGAGGAAAGCGTTAGATTGGATGTAGATTTTAAAGACGCGGTCGCAAACATTCTAGAGAATTTGTTATTGACTCGAGGATACAAATGGTCGACTGCAATTAAATATATACGTACAGCTTTTAATCGCTTAAATATTTCGACGCCTCACAACTATGTTACACCGAGCGGTGGTACAAAGTGGTATAAAATTATGAAACAGCGTATATTATATTACCGCAGTTGTAATAATTACAATCGAGCCAGACGATTGCAATATCTTGTTGATGATTTTACGCCCTTGGTACATAGTGAACAGGTCGTTCAATCGATAGATGCTTTTATACGATCCTTTCAGATGGTCCTCACTAGAGGTCACATTGTGTCATCGTATCAACTAGACGCCATAGCGAGCGAAATGCTTTTTGGTACGCGCGACAACAGTAATGCGAGGTACGGAAAGCGTCTATTGTGTCTCGCGTGCTTGCTCGTGTTACTACGCGCGACGGGATGGCGCCCCGGAAGGTTGCTTTCGCTACCCGTTACGGATTTTACACTTCTCGTGGAACGCGGTTACGTACTGACGCGCGACAAACATCAAGACGTAACAATTTACTGTTCTGTGGAATATGTGAAAAAATTTCAAACGCTGTTTCAAATTGCCCTTCGTTTTCTCGCAAACAACGTTTCGTGGTCGGGTGATTTATTTTCCGTCACCACGATGGATGTATTTTATTCCAGAGTATTTTATCCAAAAATACTTGAAAAGAAATACGGTTTTCGGGAAAAACACGTTTCTCTTCATTCGTTCAGGCGATACAATATTGGGAGAATATATAAACGATATGGTGTTTATCACGCCCAAAAAATCGCGGGACATGCATCAAAGAAAGATACGCTACGTTACGTTAAAAGAAGTTTACACAAAGAACAATCGCTGAAAATAATGAATGATATCGTTAATCAACCCAACATTCCAAACAATAAACTGAATGAGACGAATTCCAGGGTGACTTTTGGGCGTAAACAACCAAAAAAGAAATGAACAATCAAATCTTTACTTGTTTCCTTTACAAAAAAACACGCAAGTAATTGAGAAAAAAATGCCAAAAATCCATAGGCAAGAAATCCATTATAGTAAGAGGGAGTTTTTTTATGAATCGTTTTGTTACCACAACGTGAAACATGCCAATGATTAATTCTTCTTCTGGTTTACAGAATTTTCTAAGTTCTCTTCAACCGGTTTTTGCAGCTATTAAAATTATTTGTAGTATATACTTTTTAGTTATTATAAGTATTTCGACGGTAATTATCTATAACAACTTTTCTCATTTCAAAGCGTTAGTAAAAGGAGATGTAAAACTAGATGAATAAATTTTATAATTTATGTGTTATTAGATAAGAGATATTTTTCTATTATGAATAATGTCCAATGATCAACGAAAGGTACGTGAAGATGAAGATTATAAAATATTTAAAACAACTATAATCCCTTTTGATAAACTATACAATAATTTAATAAATGAACCAGAGTTTGAAATCGATTTAATCGCTTTATTTCAAACAGTTACCATTTTATCAAACCACAATAACTTTAAATCCTACGCCTTTCGTCGTCTGTCTCTAGCGATAGCAAATTCAGATTATGATGAAAATACAAAACAACAATTTAATAACGAAAACGATAAAACCTCGTCTATAGAATTATCCATTATTCATTTTATAAATAGAATCGAAAAGTCTATAGAAGCTTATCCTGCTCTTTACATGTACATCAGTCCGCTTATTTGTATGTTTCGATTTATACACGGTGACAAAAATATGTTTAAAACTATAATGTATTCCAAAAAAACCTCTGATAGTATAGACGTGCATATACCCCACATATATACGGACCATTCCATCCAAGCACAAATTCTTCGATATGATACGATGCAACAAAAGAAAATTGACGAAAATATAAAAAATACAAATGGAATGCATAGACCAAAACCGTTACAATTTATTACAAGATTCCTTTCGCGTTCACCACCCAATTCGATCCAGACGTTCGAAATGAATGTCAACTATCAAAATAAATTTACACAATTATGCAATAACATAACCGAAACCGGAGGTGCTCACAGAGTAAGCAATTATCAACAATCCAAAGATTTTTTAGACATATATTCGGAATATGATAGAAAGGTTAATGACATTCATTTTCAAAACCATTTACAACAGGTGGAATCAATATTCGATGCGTTATGTGATTTAGGTAAACTCGAAACCTATTCACGTGTTTTACAAACAATTATCAATAAAGAGTAGTCTGCCTACATTTCTACATTGATACAATGTTGCAAAAAATGTCACTCCCATCGGTCATTAGGGAAAAAAAAAAGAAAAAAAAGAAAAGGGGAATGAGTTTTGTAAAAAAATGGAGAGGAAAAGGAAATCTATATAAGAAGGGGTAAACGTGAATCTATATAAGAAGGAGTGGATCTATATAAGAAGGAGCAAAGACTATCGTGAAATTATGCGATCATCAACTTTTGCATTAGTTGCTCTTGTATTATTATTACCTTATTCGCTTGGAGATGTGGGCTCTAGAGAGGATGCGGGTTCGGGAGAGACGACACCAAAAACAACGGAAGCTTTTTCGTCAAAGAATATATCAATAGTGACGAATTCATCGGTGGATGGAAAAACGATACTGAAATTAGAAGCGGTTTCGTCAAATTCAACGAAATCAGGAGCACCAGGACCGGCAACAAAACCGGCACCAGAAACGGGAACAAAACCACCGGGAACGGGAACAGAACCGGCACCAGAAACGGGAACAAAACCACCGGAAACAACACCGGAAACAAAACCACCGGAAACAAAACCACCGGAAACAAAACCACCGGAAACAAAACCACCGGAAACAAAACCACCGGAAACAAAACCACCGGAAACAAAACCACCGGAAACAAAACCACCGGGAACAAAACCACCGGAAACAAAACCACCGGGAACAAAACCACCGGAAACAAAACCACCGGGAACAAAACCACCGGAAACAAAACCACCGGAAACAAAACCACCGGGAACAAAACCACCGGAAACAAAACCACCGGAAACAAAACCACCGGAAACAAAACCACCGGGAACAAAACCACCGGAAACAAAACCACCGGAAACAAAACCACCGGAAACAAAACCACCGGAAACAAAACCACCGGAAACAAAACCACCTGAAACAAAACCACCGGAAACAAAACCACCGGAAACAAAACCACCGGAAACAAAACCACCGGAAACAAAACCACCGGAAACAAAACCACCGGAAACAAAACCACCGGAAACAAAACCACCGGAAACAAAACCACCGGAAACAAAACCACCGGAAACAAAACCACCGGGAACAAAACCACCGGAAACAAAACCACCGGAAACAAAACCACCGGGAACAAAACCACCGGCAACAAAACCGATCGTAATATCGAATCCAAAATTGGGGTGTAAAGAGATGAAACATTCGCCACCGAAACCACCCGAACCGATGACGATACCAGAGCCGGGTGGAACAAACTCTACGAATACGACCGTTGGAACAAACTCGACGAATACGACCGTTATTAAATCTAAATTTTTCTCCAACAGCGATGTTATTGTAATAATTTTAATTGTAATACTTTTTATCCAATTTATAATTATTATCATATTAATTATATATTATTGTACTCAAATTTGTACTCGATGTAAAAAAAGACACAATCACAGTATATATTTTAGTACTCTTCAGAGTAATCGTCAGAGTAATCAAATGCAACGTATCCCACAGAGACAGAGAGGGAGGAAATGATAATTTCTTTGCGTTTGGTATTTGTTTAAATATGATTACTCGTGTACATCTGTATACACTATTGGAACATTATTATTATAACACGCTTTCTATAGATATGGAAAACGTTTATGCTCAACACGAACAAGCGTATTTATTTTATCAAAATACAAGAAATAGTAACGATATACAAGTATCTGAAATTTGGATTCTCGACGTTGGATCTTCCCATCTTCCGGAAAGAGCTTTTTCTAATCCATATATGTTTATAATGCTTATATCCGGTGGACGCGTACCCGAAACCGCAATAGACAATGAATTGGTTTCCACTATGGCTCAAAATGTATTTGAATTGTATTTTTTGGATCCTTTGGCAGATTTGTTAAAAAAATGTGACAATGTTAAAATAATACTTAATTTTTCAACTGCAAATTTGGATAGAATGTATAAAAAAATTATATTTTTGCTTCAACGTAAAGGTATTAAACAATGTGAAATTTATAATCGTTCAATATTTTAAAAATTGTATTTTTTTGGTTATAAAAAAATAAAATCATTATTTTTTTAATGAATCTATTCTTTTCCCTTATTTTAATTTTTTTAAACAAAATTGACTAATAGGAATTCAATTTCCTAATACATTTTTATTAGAATGAAACAATTTCATTACAAATTCCTAATACATTTAAATAAAAATTATTAACCATTTTCTCATTTTTTTAAACAAATTTTTCATTAGAATGAAACAATTTCATTACAAATTCCTAATACATTTAAATAAAAATTATTAACCATTTTCTCATTTTTTAAACAAATTTTTCATTAGAATGAAACAATTTGACTGAATTCCTATTTTAAAAATCTAAAAAAATACTTTCAGTTATTTTTTAAACAAAATTGATTAAATACCATTCTCTCAATTTTTTAAACAAATTTTTCATTAGAATGAAACAATTTCATTACAACACTGATTTAAAACTGGTATTACCAATGTTTTCGATAAAATCTATTGCTTATACAATCTTTTTTCTCTCTCTCCTCCCTCCCTTCCACCACCATGATGTCAAGCTCCTCTGGTTATATAAGAGTCAACAAAAACTCCAAATCATTTAAACGAGTGTGAATTATCAAAATGGAAAGTAACTTATCAGATTTTATTAATCCAAATGATTTTCTAGCAACTACGATGAGACAGACCCAAAATGACATAAAATTAGATCGAAGACGTAAGGACAAGAAAGATATATCAGATTTGCCTAAAGATTTGTCTCAATATACATCATCTGATTTACATTCATATTTGTATGAGAATACTCAAACGTTCAATCCAGAAAATTCTGAACCAAAACAAGTAAATAAGAAACAGCAATTTATTTCATCACCCACGTATTTCGAAAATACTCAAGCGTTTTTGTCGCCGACGCACGAGATGTCACCACCGATGGTTTCTGATGATAATAAACCTCAATCAAAAATAACGACAGTCAAGAAGAGACGTAATGAAAACGAACTCGATTCAGAGGATCCCAAAAGAAAAATTGATAAACATCGTAAAATACAAACAAAGAAAATAAAAACCGACGATTCCGATTATATTGCTTTAGTACACATTTGCGATGGAAAAATTATAAATATGCTTAAAAACCCGGATTCGGTTTTTCTAAAAGAGTATATAGAGCACATAAATAGAGATAGAACTTGCCAGTTTTTTGAATCTTATAAGAATATGAAGAATGAGTAAATAAATATATAATGAAGAATAAATAACTAGCTTTTTTTTAAAAAACTCCATTTTCCTCAATTCCTTTTTTTAGTTATAAGAGTTGGTTCCTAATTCCTTTATCATGGTTGACAAAGAGGTAAATTTTACATGCCAGTCACAAAAAATGGAATACATTATTTAATCAAACTTCAATTGTCAAAGCTTATACTAGCAACTGCTAACAACAATGATATAGATAGATTTGAAGCAATTATAAAATATTATTCTGATGTCTTAGAAAAATATATACGTTTATTGTTTGAGGAAGTTGGAGATTTGAGATTGAGAAATCAGACAATCGATTCAAAATTTTTCAATCGAGGTGTCGATACAGAAATTTTCAATAGAATTTTAGTTATTATTGAGGGTTTATACAGAAATAAAATAGAATTTCCATCCAATGTTGCAAGTATACGACCAAGTACACATTTGTAATGGAATCATTATAAATATGCTTAAAAATCCGAAAGAACTTTAGTTTTTTGAATCTTATAAGAAGTAAATAAATATATAATGAAGAATGAATAACAAGCTTTTTTTTTTTAAAAACCCATTTTCCTCAATTCCTTTTTTAGTTATAAGAGTCCTTCATCATGGTTGACAAAGAGGTAAATTTCGCTGATGTATTTGAAAACCTCCCTACTCGTAGCTACACAAAATGGAATACATTATTTAATCAAACTTCAAGTCAATTGTCACAGCTTATACTAGCAACTGCTAACAACAATGATATAAATAGATTTGAAACGATTATAAAATATTGTTCTGATGCCTTAGAAGAATATATACGTTTATTGTTTGAGGAAGTTGGAGATTATAGATTGAGATTGAGAAATCAGACAATCGATTTAAAATCTGTCAATCGAGGTGTCGGTAAAGAAATTTTCAATAGAATTTTAGTTATTATTGAGGGTTTATACAGAAATAAAATAGAATACACTATTCAATCTGTACACGCTTTCCGTCCAATGTTGAAGGTATACGATCAATTGATGGTTCACCCTTCAATGCCCTTTTTATTTGTCGACGATGATGGTGGTTTTAAAACGACAACGTTAGAGGCGGAAAATGAGGAAAATGATAACTGTCCCTCGATATTTACAAAAGTTTCACCCGAAACCATTTGGAACAATTGGGAAAACGCACGAAATATAGTAGATCCCGTTTTACGATACAAAATCATGTTTCATACATATCAAGGATACAAAGGTTTGCACTTACATTCTCGTTTTGCTTTGTTTCTAATATTAGATTATATGCGTATTCAAAGCAATACAAAAATGAATCTCCCTCCAGAGATTTCCACAGATAGTTATATGGATCGTTTTTTAATTCTCTTGGGCCCCCCTGGCTCGGGAAAAAGCAATCTTCTCATCACTATCGCCCGTTTTCTCGATATTCCCATGCTCGAGTTAAATAACGATGGATTTATCACACAGTATGCGGGCCAAGGGGAGCAAAATGTGCGACTCATGTTTCAATATTTGGAAAATTTTGATCGACACCGGGGTGTCATCGTGGTTCTCAACGACGCCGATTCAATTTTCTCACCGCGAAGCAGTAACGCGAGTGAATTTGAAAACCGCATTAAATCCACAATGTTGTCTACGTTTGATCGTCTAACGCGATCAAATAATAAAAAGGCAATCGTGTATTTCTGTATGACGAGCAATATCGATTTAGATCCCGCCTTGGTACGTCGCGGTAACGTTATATATATGAAAATAAATAATAATATATTAATTAACCTTTTATTTCAAATTGCATCGAAGTACAAAGTAAACATTATTTCTAAAGATAATAAAAAGGTTAGTCAAAGCGACGAGGAATGGAATGAATTACAAACAATGTTGTCAAACAGTACTGATCCTATACAACCAACGTTTCTAAATTCACTTTTTTCATACATAAATTTTTACGCCACCTATAAATTGTTATCTTTAACCAACGATAATAGCTTAGTAACCATCACAAACAATGACCTGATATCCATAAAAGGTGATGGATCGCTCATAGAAAAACTAATTATCGTTGATACCTTTATAATACAAGAAAGCGGGAATTTTAATAATCATGGTATAGATTTTTCGAAAATTGGTATCGGTGTATATTGTAATCAAATAGAATCTCTAATTGAAGAAAGGAAGGATCAGATGAATTTCTAATACGAGGAAGAAAAAAAAACAGATTCAAAAAGGAAGAAGAAACAGAAGAAGAAACAGAATCGAGAAAGGAATTGATTTCAGGAAGAAATTGAAAAAGGCATCAAAAAAAACTGGCTACAAAATTGGTGAAATCACGTTTCTTTCAAAAGAAGTATTCTCAATTTTATAAAAAAACCTACATCCAATGTTTGTAGCTACATTGCTCTTTACATTCTCTACATTGTTTAACAATCATACAACCACAGTCACATTCTCTCCAAATTTTATCTTGTCCACATTGATTACAAATTTCGTTCACTTTCTCATTTATGAGCTGTATAGTATTTTTTTCGTCTTTTTTTGGTATAATATTACAGCTATTTTTAAAATTGTAGATGAATTGCATTGTATTTTTTTCGTCCTCTTTTTGTATAATATTACAGCTATTTTTAAAATTGTAGATGAATTGCATTGTATTTTTTTCGTCCTCTTTTTGTATAATATTACAGCTATTTTTAAAATTGTAGATGAATTGCATTATATTTTTTTCGTCCTCTTTTTGTATAATATTACAGCTATTTTTAAAATTGTAGATGAATTGCATTATATTTTTTTCGTCCTCTTTTTGTATAATATTACAGCTATTTTTAAAATTGTAGATGAATTGCATTGTATTTTTTTCGTCCTCTTTTTGTATAATATTACAGCTATTTTTTAAAATTATAATATTGTTTATTTGTCTCTACTTTTTCATCTATAATACTCTTAAAAACTATAATATTGTTTGTATTTTTCAGTCTATGAACTGTATTGTATATCTTGTCCTCTCTTCTGTATGTACAGTCTACTGTCTGTACAGTAGAGCTCTACCATAAATTTCTTTGCACAATTTACATGAATTTATATGCCACCGTTATTAAGGTTTTTTTTTCCAAATGTCAAAATGTTTTTCAGATAATGGACTGAGGGTAGAGTTATTAAAAAAATAAAAAATTATAATTTTTCTTTTAAAAAATTTATTTAAAATTACATTTTTTTCATAGTACATAGATAAAATTTATCCATCAATTAATCCATTTCTTCTCATCAATTAATCCTCTTAATCCATCAATTAATCCATCAATTAATGATCCATCAATTACTCCATCTCTTGATCCATCAATTACTCCATCTCTTGATCCATCAATTACTCCATCTCTTGATCCATCAATTACTCCATCTCTTGATCCATCAATTACTCCATCTCTTGATCCATCAATTACTCCATCTCTTGATCCATCAATTACTCCATCTCTTGATCCATCAATTACTCCATCTCTTGATCCATCAATTACTCCATCTCTTGATCCATCAATTACTCCATCTCTTGATCCATCAATTACTCCATCTCTTGATCCATCAATTACTCCATCTCTTGATCCATCAATTACTCCATCTCTTGATCCATCAATTACTCCATCTCTTGATCCATCAATTACTCCATCTCTTGATCCATCAATTACTCCATCTCTTGATCCATCAATTACTCCATCTCTTGATCCATCAATTACTCCATCTCTTGATCCATCAATTACTCCATCTCTTGATCCATCAATTACTCCATCTCTTGATCCATCAATTACTCCATCTCTTGATCCATCAATTACTCCATCTCTTGATCCATCAATTACTCCATCTCTTGATCCATCAATTACTCCATCTCTTGATCCATCAATTACTCCATCTCTTGATCCATCAATTCTTGATTCATTCCCCAGTTCTTTTAATTGTTCAATAAGAATATTGAAAAATTTATTTAGAATATTATTCTCTTTTTCCAATTGTTGTCCATCTCTTGATTCATCAATTAATCCATCTCTTGATTCATCAATTAATCCATCTCTTGATTCATCAATTAATCCATCTCTTGATTCATTCCCCAGTTCTTTTAATTGTTCAATAAGAATATTGAAAAATTTATTTAGAATATTATTCTCTTTTTCCAATTGTTATTTTTAAGTGTCAATATTTCAGTCTCTCTACGCATGTCTCCAAGTTTCTGTTCCGTTTGCTGATTTTTAAGTGTCAATATTTCAATCTCTCTACGCATGTCTCCAAGCTCCTGATCCGTTTGCTTAAGCATTTGTTTGAAGATTCTCTTCTGGTCCTGAAGAATTTTAAGCTTCTGTTTCTTTTGCTCAAGTATTTGTTCGAAGATTCTCCTCTGGTTCTCAAGTATTTGTTCGAAGATTCTCCTCTGGTCATCTTGATTAAACATAGCGACGGAATTATCAGACATTGTGAAAAGCGTTGTGTATGGCTACACTCTATGAAATATTTTGTACTGGACACTCATATATATATGCTTTTATCAGAAAGGGCGATCACACAAACGTAATCAGTTTGCACCAATTGTGTGTGTTATCACCCGTTGTTCCTTCTGCTCCTCCACCTTCATATGATGAACCAACGCGGTATAAATACTTTCTCCCCTCCCCCCCCCCCACTCAATCTACTATATTCCCCTTTCCCTACCCTCCTTCACACGTTCTCTTTATAAATACTTCCTCCGAACATATGTGGTGAAACACTAATCATTCGTCTACGTAACATTGAATATCAGAATGTTGCTAGTACATGCCAACATGATTTGGAATTCCATATTCGCCACTTTTATGTGGGTGATTACGTTTCTGGCATCTAAAATGGATAATATCTGGGCGAAAAAGAACATCATCACGCACATTAAAGAAGATACCGCATTGGTTCATCATATGAAGAACAAGATGGAAAACAATATTCAGTTTTATAAAAATATTACGCTTGGATTATCGCTTAAACATCATGAGCCATATCTTGCGGCTTATGCTTTAATGTGTGGTGCAAAGGCTGAAATTATTGTCAAGAACGAAGAAAATGTTGATTTTATTGAAAATAATAAATATATCAATGCTTTAATATGTGGTGCAAAGGCTGAAATTATTGTCAAGAACGAAGAAAATGATGATTTTATTGAAAATACTAAATATATCAATGATTTACAAAGTTTTAAAAACACTACTCTTCAGTTGGCTGCTAAATATAATGAGATCGATATATTAAAACTTGCTATAAAACATGGTGCAGAAGTCAATGTACAGGATAAGAACATGAATATTCCTTTATATTATGCATGTGAAAAAAAAAATATAGCAAGTATTAAAATTCTTGTTGAAAATGGAGCTGCTATTTCTTATAAACCATCATATCCGTGGTCTGAGACGCCTTTAGATAAGCCTTTAGAAACGCCTTTAGAAAAAATTGTTCAACTGATTAAAGATAAAGAATTTGTTGAAACCTTTATATGGACATAATTAGAAGAAAAAATTGTTGAATTGTTTTTAATACACTGTATATTTTTATATTTACCACTAATTTATAAATGTATTTTTTTTTAATTTTTCCACAATATAATGTATAATTACTATTCATCCATTTTGTTTTATCGAAATGTTTTTCCTTTTTTCCCCCTTCTTCTTTAGTCTTGTTTTGACATTGTGGAAAAACAATGTCTATCGTTCGCTCGACGTATTTCATTCGAAAGAATATAAATCTAAAAATGTGCAATCACGTTTTAAAAAAAGTGGTTAAAAACTGTAGCTTATGTCCATATTGTCGCGATAAATATAAAACTATTTAAATGGTAAATGGATTGAGATATATATATATATATATATATATATATATATATATATATATATATATATATATATATATATATATATATATGAAGAGAACTCCCTCACTCTCACTCTTAAAAGAATATTGCCTATAGCCGTTCCTCTCTCTACTCACAGAATATTCAAAAAATGGGTTACAGAAATTATATTTCTGTTTACTGTGACAAACAAAAAATTTTACGAAATTACGATGATGAAGGTACCGAGGACCATCCTTACAAAAATTGCCCATACGCTGTTTATTTCCCTAAAAATACAGAGTTAGATGGAAAAAATATCTGCATTAGAATTTATAGTGATGAAAACAGAGTTTATTTTTTATTATCTAATCAAAAGCTTATGTATAAAGTTCAAACCAACTATGGATTACTTACCACTACACAATTTTTCTCGTTTAAAGCAAAATCAAAGTTAATGGTGGTTTTTTACGAAAATCAGTACATTGAACAGTGTGACGGAGAAATTAGTTATTTTTGGATAATGGATTGTGGTCGTCTGGTGTTGAAAGAGTGTGATGAAACAACCTTATTTGATTATGTTTATGTTGTCCCACGAGATTTGGTCGTGGGAGGGTGAAATTGAACCAAAAATTGACTGACAAAAAAAACACTAATATTATGAAAATTTTTTTTGAATAGCTTTTCCAAATACATGGATTTTAAAAGTCTAGAATTTGCGTTTTCGAGGAATCTTTTGATACACACCAGGGAACCACAAATATTCCGTTTCTACGACGTTGTTTATAAAATCTTTTTCATCGCATAATTTGAATATAGTTTTATCCTTTAGATTAACACGTAACAAGGACGCACCTGGAACGTATTTACCTGCAATGTTTCCTAATGCAGGTAATAAAATAAAACGTTGTCTATATGTATTAAATGGCGGAACGTAACACACACAACCGTTAAAACTTGGTATGTTTGTGTCGTCTGAACATACATTCAGAGATTCAGTCTTTTCCCCAACAAATGACGATATTGTCCATTTAGCAATATCTGTCTCTTCTAAAAAAACCTTCATCACGTAATATCCGTGATCACCCATTTGAAAAACACCACCGTTGACATCAGGAGGTCTTCGCGCTCCGTAAAATACAAGTGTCTTTGCTGTACCAAGATTCCATTTTTGCAGGGCATGTGTAAAGGAGCTAGCAAGCTGTGATGTTTGATATTCTACTCCGTACAATGGATCGGGATATGAATTTGGACATCCTCGCATATGATGACTTTCGTCGTTTCTAGCGCCAGCAATGCCGCCATATGTATCGTTAACATGTCCCCATTCCATTAAAATGGTTGTGGGTTTGTGTTCGGACATTTTAAAACATGCGTTGGCTGATAATATAGTTTGCAATGGGTTTTGGTAATTTTTTTGCAAAATGTTATCATTGAAAGCTACTCCCAAGATACGAGAATCTCGTATACCTAAATATGCGTTTTTATTTTCACCGTAATCTATGAAACAATGCTTTGAATTCAATTTTTCTCCGGAGAATATATCTATATCATAACGAGATCGAGAACCTTGAATTCCATTCAGAAACACGGCTCTGGATTCGCGCAAACGCCGAGCGTGGTGAGTCAATAATCGGGCGAGCATATATTCGTCAAACGTAGTGACGGTGGCGTCAAACAAATCGGGTAAAGTAATAACAACAACGCGTGGTACTGCTAAAAACGACGACCCTAACAAGATTACTAAATTCCAAATTAGTAGAAAAATAAATAAAAATATTATAATCATTTTTGATTCTTATTTAGTATTGAAATAAAATGTGACGAGAGAAAGCGACCGCAATCGATACATGTTCTGTCGCACACTCAATTTTTTTTTTGATTTTCAATAGATGTCAATATTTTTATTCTCATGATTTTATGTAAGGAATATCGAAATGAATAAACAATTGTTTTAAAAAAAATATTTATTTATCAGGTTTTATGTACAATAATAATATTAAGCATTTATAGCAACTGAGGAAAGTAATGTCAGTCCATCAACTTTGGTTTTCTCTACAAAATAATTTATAATAGATGAATGTTTATATTGAACAGCAAGTTGAAAGGGTGTTATGTTTTTATCACCACCACTGTTGTTTACATCAACACCAATCTTCTCGATAAGATACCTTACAATATCTAAATGATTATAAACAATAGCAGTATGAAACAGGGACATATCACAGTTGGCAGGTACAAAGTTCACATTCATATTAGCCTTCGTTACGAGATAATAAAGAATAAATACACATTTACATGGATTAGTTATAATAATGTTAAATAACGATGTATATGTATTGACTGTATAGTCATTGATTATAATGTTTTGGATTTTTTTTGCCCTGATGAGAGCCCATACAGTCTTGGCATCGACTTTCATAAAATATTGTAAAATATGTATACAATTTTGTGGACCATATATTGTAATGTATAGTGGCTTTTCTATGCTGACGATGCCTATCTTAGTAAAATAATTTACAATAGATACCTTATTACAGAGAGTTGCAAATTCAAACGCCGTCATTCCATTAGTAGTTTTAGCGTACACATTAACACAGGCCTTTTCGACAAGATATTGTACAATATCTAAATAACCATATATAGAAGCTATGTGAAGCGGCGTTGCATTTTTAATCGTAAAAGTTGTAACAAGAGTCGCCGTTGCAGCATTCACATTAGCATTTTTCTCAATGAGATATTTTACAATATTTATATGATTTTTAAAAACAGCAATGTGAAGTGGCGTCATATTCTTCATGAATGTTATAAAAGATGTAGTTATAGCATTCACATTGGCGTTTTTCTCAACGAGATACTTTACAATATTTATACGATTATTAAAAACAGCAATGTGAAGTGGCGTTAGATTATCTTCAGTGACTGCGTTCACATTAGCGCCTTTCTCAACGAGATACATTACAATAGATATGTTATTGTGTAGAACAGCTTTGTGGAGCGGCGTCACATCACTGACCGTGCAAGTTCTATCTTCCAAAGTTGTAGAAAAAGTAGTGGTCTTGATCAAATACTCTACAACATGTAGATCCATCGTGTTGATAGCAACAGACATGCTAGCTGTAGACATGTTGATGTTGAATACACAAGCTATAAAATTTGTGCTTCTTTTTATATGCTTAAGGACAAGAGAGAGAGAGAGAACGAGAAAGAAAGAGAGAGAAAAAGAGAGAGAGAGAGAAAGAGAGAGAGAGAAAGAGAGAGAGAAAGAGAGAGAGAAAGAGAGATAGAGAGAGAGAGAAAGAGAAAGAGAGAGAGAAAGAGAGAGAGAGAAAGAGAGAGAGAAAGAGAGATAGAGAGAGAGAAAGAGAAAGAGAAAGAGAGAGAGAGAGAGAGAGAAAGAGAGAGAAAGAGAGAGAGAAAGAGAAAGAGAGAGAGAGAAAGAGAGAGAGAAAGAGAGAGAGAAAGAGAAAGAGAGAGAGAGAAAGAGAGAGAGAAAGAGAGAGAGAGAGAAAGAGAGAGAAAGAGAGAGAGAACAAAAAAAAGAACTGGAAACGTGATTAGTAAATAATATAAAAATATTTTAATGTTAATATTCCTTAATCCAATAAAAATTCTTTGTATACAGAGTAAAAATATTATGTATGTTAAAATAAATTTTAATTATACAGTGGTGTTCTTTATATTTTTCGAAATCTCTAGAAAATTGATTAACAAATTGCAATAAAATATTTTTATTATGTTTTAAAAGAGTTGTAATGTGTTGAAACAGATTTTCATACGTGTGAAAATCGTAATATTGACTTTGATACTCTCTAAATAGAGACAAATAAAGATCTAATGGCATGACATGCACAGTGTGAAAACTGTTTTCTCGTGAAATCTCCCATTTTTTCCCCCTTTCTTCCTTTTTTTGAGGTTCTCCCAACATTATTGCAAAAAATATCTGATAGCGATACGTGCTATTACAATCTCTCCATTTCAATTCATACGCTCCTTCATTTATAATAAGCGGATTCACAAAATTAGTTTCCTCTCTAAATTCTCGTAGGGCCGTATCTAAAAGCGTCTTATCTTTGTATTCGGAACAGCCTCGAGGCAGAGACATTTTCTCGATAAAATATTCTTTTTCTTTTATTGCGTTATATGGTTTCTTTCGAAAAAGAATAATGATTTGATCTAAATTATTTCCTACCAGGCAAAATATACCTGCTCTTGACGAGGGTGGGTGTTGGTGTTGTTTATGTAAACGTTTCCAACGAGAAGTGTCTTTTAAAGCCATTTGAAAAAAAAATTCAAATTATATTAATTTTTTTTTATTGACAATCTTCATCTACAGCTGCTCGTTCTCTTATACGATAGTCGTTTGCATTCCATTATATAAGTATTTTTAAATCCCCCCTCCTCCCCCCCCCTCTCTCCGTATCTAAATTGTTGTTGAAAAAAAAAATATTTGAACTTGTAACGCGCTTCAAAAAAGATATAAATCGTGCCCCCCCCCCCTCCCCCTTTCCCTTCCTGTCAAGAGACAGGAAGGGATAGTTTCAAAGTAAACCATCGGCCTTTCCGATAAAAAGCATATATATATGAGTGTTCAGTACAAAATATTTCACAGAGTGGAGCCATACACAACGCTTTTCACAATGTCTGATAATTCCGTCGCTATGTTTGATCAAGAGAACCAGAGGAGAATCTTCGAACAAATGCTTGAGCAAAAGGAACAGGAAAAGAAAGTCCTCGAACAAATGCTTGAGCAAAAGGAACAGGAAAAGAAAGTTCTCGAACAAATGCTTGAGCAAAAGGAACAGGAAAAGAAAGTCCTTGAACGACAGAGCGAACGACAGACCGAACTATTTTGGAAAATTCTTGATATATGTGGATTACTTGATGGATCAAGAGATGGATTAATTGATGAATTACTTGATGGACCAAGAGATGGACCAAGAGATGGACCAAGAGATGGACCAAGAGATGAACCAAGAGATGGATCAAGAGATGGATCAAGAGATGGATCAAGAGATGGATTAATTGATGGATCAGGAGATGGATTAATTGATGGATCAGGAGATGGATTAATTGATGGATCAAGAGATGGATTGATGGATCAAGAGATGGATCAGGAGATGGATTAATTGATGGATCAAGAGATGGATTAATTGATGGATCAAGAGATGGATTAATTGATGGATCAAGAGATGGATTAATTGATGGATCAAGAGATGGATTAATTGATGGATCAAGAGATGGATTAATTGATGGATCAAGAGATGGATTAATTGATGGATCAAGAGATGGATTAATTGATGGATCAAGAGATGGATTAATTGATGGATCAAGAGATGGATCAAAAGATGGATTAACTGATGGATTGATCATCGGAGATGATGAATAAAGAGATGGATGATTTCTATTTATAAAGAAAATTTTTTTTGAAACTTGATTTTCAAGTATAAATAAATTTTATCTATGTACTATGAAAAAATGTAATTTTAAATAAATTTTTTAAAATGTTTTTTTATTTTTTTAATTCAGTTCATTATCTGAAAAAAACATTTTGACATTTGGAAAAAAAACAAGAAATTTTTACAAAGGTTTGTGCAAAGATTTGTGCAAACCTTTTTTTGAGAAATGCTATGTCTTCGTCAGGATCTGTTCTGGAGAAAAACTGTATGGATAAAAATAAAATAAAAGTTTTTTTTTAATTGTTTTTATATTTTTTATTTACAATGTTTTTTTAACAAACATTCAATATGAAGGTAATTTCAAAATATTGATAATTATTCAAAATGATCCCATCTTGACATTCGACGCGGCCACCAACACCGACGAGGACCATTGGCCGTCACAATCACTACTGTTGCTGACAAATACGGAGAGTTTATTTGGAAAGAAGGGAAAAAACTTTGGTTATGTGTATGGACTCTGGATGTATTCTATAAATAAACACATTTTATTAATATTCTATTATCCTAGAACGTAATTTTTTGTTTCGCGTTTTGTTATGTTTATATTCGGATTTTCTTTTCATTTTATTTTCCAATTTTTGGGTTTTTTCTTCGTCTTCGGAGGTATCGATTTCCTCTTCCGATGTATAATCTTTTATTTTTTTATATTTTTGGGTTTTTCCTTCGTCTTCGGAGGTATCGATTTCCTCTTCCGATGTATAATCTTTTATTTTTTTATATTTTTGGGTTTTTCCTTCGTCTTCGGAGGTATCGATTTCCTCTTCCGATGTATAATCTTTTATTTTTGATTTTTTTTTATATTTTTGGGTTTTTCCTTCGTCTTCAGAGGTATCGATTTCCTCTTCCGATGTATAATCTTTTATTTTTGATTGTCTTTTCTTACTTTTCTTGTGTTTCGTTTTATCTAACATTTCGTCATCACTCTCCTCTTCATCTTCCGACGTATCTTCCGGTATATACGTAGCGTCACTTTCTTCATCTTTTTCCTCTTCAAATGTATCAATGTCGTCGTCATCTTTATAATTTTTTATTTTTAATAATTTCGTTTTGTGTTTTTTTTCGTTTCCTTTGTCTTTAATTTCCTCTTCAATTTGTAATTTATTTTTATCGATCAGTGTTCGTAACACATCTATGATATTTTTATTATTTGAAATTTTAAAAATAACCTCCATGTTGATCGTAACGTGTTAAAGAGCTTTGTGTGAAAAGGATTTTTTTTATACCTCTTATATAAAATGATTGCGAGAGAGAGAGAGAGAGAAAGAGAGAAAGAGAAAGAGAAAGAGAGAGAGAAAGAGAGAGAGGAGGGAAAAAATGTATTGTTTTGGAGGGGTCATTTTTTTGGATGCCATCCCGCCGCGCCATTCCGTCGCTCACAGTAACGCAAGCAAACACGCGAAACACAATAAATGCTTTCTGTTGAAACATCACTCGCTACTTGTAAAAAAATTATAGTAGGTAATTGTTTCCTATCACAAAAACCGTAGAAAAAAAATTATAAATTATTCACATCATAGAATTGGATAACCTGTCAGTAATGAAACTGCTACAGTCTGTTTTTTTTGAATTTTTGTATTAAGCGCTTTTAAAATTTTCGGATTTGCGATAACATATTTATCTTTTTCGTCGAAATACTTTGCGTAGTAATCTGCGCGTACATGTATAACATAAACAAGCCGGCGGTTGCTAGTTTCTGTTAACCAATCAAGTTTTTTTTGATAAATATCATCTTCTATTATTTGTACTGGAGAAAAATAATAAAACAAATCACCTATAGCATCGTAGCAAGAACCTGTTAAATATTCTATGTGTTTTTCAAAATTTTTTTTATCATTTAAAAATGTTTTAAATGGAAACATCAACTTAACAGTTGCCATGAATCACGATTTCGTCGAATGTTTTTTTTTCTTTAGTATTTTACGCCTCTCTTATTGCATAGCTTGCGTCTTTAAAAAATGTGGCCTTTATAACAATTGTTTAGTGTATAATTTAGGATTTCCTCTTTGACCACTTTTTAATATAACAGGTGTGTTAGCTATATTATTAGGAATATTCTGTGGATATATTACATAATACTTCTTTGGATTATACAAAGTGTAACAATTTTTGAGAAACGTATACAATTCTTTAACACTCATTTGGTTAACATTTGTTTTTATGTGGTTCGTTGGATCATCTGGTAAATGTTGTAGTTTTGTTTTCATCATATCAAAAATGTTCGTCAATGTATCTCCAGAACCGTGATACCATCGTTTATCGATTTCTCTTTTCCACAATTCGAAAAAATCACCGTTTCCTTCGTTCCCAGCAAGAATTTTTTCGAATACATGTTTTACCGTCTTAAAAAACTCTGCAAATATTCTTTTATCTACTCGCATAAATTCTGTCGGAGCTGCAATAGATAAATACACTATAAACCGAAATACAATTAACGAATATTGAATAATTGATTGAAATGTACTATTGTTTAACACTAAAGGTGAAAATCGATAAAGTGTCATTACGATCTCCATATTTGGCATATTTACTAGGTGAATGGGCGAATTTAAAGTTTCTTTACATTGAATAAAATTACCCTTTCGTTTGTTGATGCAAATCGCATTGGGATTAGACGATAGATAATTATGAAGCTGGTTTACAAAATTATTTCCCACATTATCAACTTTAATGTTTTTGGGGACAAGTTTGAAGTCACTTACGTTTTTAACGTTTGCTAAAATATCTGAGTATTGGTTGTTTAAAATTACATTGCTCTTTAATGTTTGCTTCTCGAGTGGCGTATATAGGTTTCTTGGTATTCTAGGGGCATTAAGAGAACGTCGAATATTTCGAATGTCTATATTTGGATTTTCTGTGTTTGTTGGTATTGTTTCTATCGTTCCTTCCATCGTTAATACTCTGTTAGCCCGTGTGCGATTTGCACTGCGGCGGCGACGGTGGTCATCGCTACTAGATGATTGTTGCGAGAGTGGAGAGTCTGATATAAATGCATTATTCAAATTTTGTCTAGAAGTGGATGACGACGACGAAGTAGTTTGTTGTTGCGAGAGTGGAGAAGGAGTGGATGACGATGATGAAGTAGTTTGTTGTTGCGAGAGTGGAGTATTTATTATAAATGCATTTTGTGGCATAGGTGAAGTGTGAAATGAAGTCGATGGCATAGGTGAAGTGTGAAATGAAGTCGATGGTATAGGTGAAGTGTGAAATGAAGTCGATGGCATAGGTGAATTATTTCGAGCAGAGGAAGAAGGCAACTCTACAATTGTTACATTCGAACGTTGTTGATAACCACCGTTTGGTTGTGGTGTATAGATTTCTAGTGCATTACTCGGAATTACATCTTGTCGCGGAGACAGTTGTTGCGGTGGAGGCGGTGTGAGGGGGGCCTCTATGATGGGACTTAATTCCGGTCGAGATGGCGGTGTGAGGGGGGCCTCTATGATGGGACTTAATTCAGGTCGAGATGTACGTTTTCTCTTTGCTTTTCTTTGCGGTTGTCTTCTTTGGGGTTTACGATTCGTAGAACGTTTCCTGCGACGGGTCCTGGTGGTTACAAGACTATCACACGTATCGGTATCAGACGACATAGAAGCCTGTACTGTGGAACGTGTTTTTTTTACTTTACCTTTCGTGTGATGAACGGGACTATGAAACGATGTAGATGGTTGTGAGAAATCAACTGTGATAGCACTTGGATCGATAGTTGTTAAATCGCTCAAGTCGACACGTGTCGTGGTTTGCGACGTACGTGTGTTTTTTGCTTTACCTTTCGTGCGACGTGTTGTGGACACGACGGGACTAGTAGATGTGGACGGTTCATCTAGAACATTTAATATGTCGTCAAGATTAAGTCCTGCAAGATTTCCAGGATCTGTATCAATAATGCTGTTTTCTAATTCTCTATATTCAGATGGTGATAATAGTAATAGGTTTTCTTCATTATCATCTGATGTATCTCTATGACGACGTTTCATTTTCGCCTATTTATCACCTTTTCTGCGTGTTTAATTATGCTTGTGACACGTCGACGGTTATCGCGCTCAAATTGTTGTTGAATTTTTTCAAGATCTTTGTTAAAATGACCATATAAATTCTTACTAATTTTTTCTGTATATTTAAATATCTTTTTACACGGCTTATATTTATACTGTGGTGTGGTCCTCTTAGTTAGTTCATTGATGAACTTTTTTTTCGTCTTATTTTTCGCCTTTGTATTATTTTGTTTCACCAACGCTTGATTTTCATTTTGACGACCTACCAACGCTCGACTTTTATTTCTTTTTCCCTTTTTTTTCTTTCTATTTTTTATTTTATTAACAATTTTATCTAATCTTTCTAATGCCAAAGGATGGATGGTTGTATTTGAATTCATTATAAGACGAAGGACAATTTTCTTGTCACTCTTATCTTTACATAATGATTGCCAACAATTGGATAAATTTAGGAATTATCGCAATTTTTGTAATATGTATAGTAATATCGTTTTATGTTTACGAAATAAAAATTACTCTAGTAATTCTAACGGCATTTTTCGTAGGATTATTTTGTGGTAAAACAACAATTATTGAATCTACATATAAATATCTAAGTAACATTCAATCTAAAATCGCTCACCCAGTTAAGATTCAATAAAAAAAAACGAGGTGGAAGAATTAAGACAAACCATAGACAATGTATTGGATAGTCATCGTTTTATATTTTATTCTGCTTATATTGTCTCCCCCTAATCGATGGACAGCGACATCGAGGTCTCCTTCCATTATTGTTTTAAGTCATAAACGGAAAGAGAAAGTAAAAATAGAAAAGGGATATTTTTTAGCCACTGCTATAGTGGAGATTGATGGTTCGTTCGAATATATCGATTTGTTACACGGTCTATTTAAACGCGACGAGGTCGTTGCTTGTGGTGGTCAACTGTCTCGGGAAAACAAGAATAAACTAATTGCAAACATAGATCGCATTTTACTTGACCCAAACATTATCCAAGAATTGATTTCAAACGACTGTTATGGCGCTGTCGATGATAGAGGTAATGCTTTGCATTTACGTGGTATCAATCGAAAACACCATTTTGTAAATTCTAATTGTATTTTTCCGTCAAATACGCTCCCTTTGTACGACGACACACCATGCGGAGACGATCTCGTCGAGCAACGTTTCCATCCCACGCATTTACCGGAACTCTATATCTGTTCTCCGATACAAAGTTCATTTTCAGAATACAGTTCATCGTTGCTTTTAACGCGACCCGTGTTTGGGAATACGCAAAGTGTTTTACAATTTGTCGATCCCGATAGGACGAATCGTCAAACCATAAAGCACGCACTCGAAAGGGTTCCCATTGACGAGGACGGAGGAGAAGCGTCGTCGCGAATATCAACCGCCATATTACCCGTCGGTGTATCAAAGTATAAATATGCCTCTTGTGATAAGGTGAAATTGTGGAAACAAGCGGCAAATTTAGAATACATTCATAAGAAACTAAGAGAAGATTATAAATAGAAAAAAAAATATGAATTTGGTACAATCACTCGAACGTGGTTACTTAAATATAAATTCTCCAGAAATCGCCGAATTAGCCGACATTTACAGTTTTAATCATGCTCTCATTCATTTATTCAACGAGGCTCTGTCTACTCCCGTCGGACAAAGCACGAGTATGTTGATTCGACCCGCGTCGAGCGACATTTATGGATTAAAGGACGCTGTTTACACTACACTAATGTTTGAACCAGATGCGTCCACGTACATCGATTGTATTGATATTATACCTGGAACAGACGAAAACGATTGCGTGTGTAATGGATTCGAGGCAGGATTTGAATCTGTAAAAAAAAATAAAAGCCACGTCATTAAATTTAAAGACGGTAGTAATAAAAAAGAATTTAATCTCTGCGGAAACGCGTGCTTTATCGAAGATGATGTTGAAGAAAAGGGAGGAGGAAGACGAAAGTCTGGCCTTCCGCACGTTCTTTTTAACAAGGCATTGATGCGATTTCAAGATATGGACGTTCGACCCATCTACATATTTGGATCCCCAAATACACTCGCTCCCATAATCGACGGAACTAGAGTTCCATATGGTTTTGAAATTGATACGGGTTACATACGTGCCCCGCGACGTTATCTCTCTTATTACGCCAAATTGTCTCCTCAATATTGCCTGTTGAGCGGTATGGATTTAAATTCAGAGGGATATTGTTCAATGTCGACCCCTTCGAAAATTCAGGCATTTTTTATCGGAGAATATATAACTAAAATAATAAAAGGTAATCATTCAAAAATAAAAAACAGATTTAATGATATACCCAATGTTACTCGATCAAAGTACGGTATCGGTCTAAATATACCGCACGAATACTATAGAATCAGTATTGAGGAGGAGAAACCCGCCAAAAAAAATTCCAAGGTTATAAAAACACCGCTACCATTGCACAATACAATAAATGTTTTGGGATTAAAAGAAAACGAGATGTGGACAAATTTTTATTCGAGTAAGCAAACTATATATGATGCATTTGGTGGATACAAAATGCACAACTCAAACGTGGACTTACGATTTGAACGTGATTGGCGCGAATATCTCGCGCGACTTCACAGATGTCGTGAGTACCATTTACCTTTGCAAAAAGATATGCTTTCCAACATTACCAATTTTTTACGTGATCCCATTGTAGATGATTATTTAGATGACATAAAGCAACACTGGGGTGCAATTGTAAATATAGCCGTGGCTCACATTATGGCTGATTTGCTATTGGACAAGAGTTTGGAAATTTTCAAAAATAAAATTGTATCGGTTCTCAAAAAGGCTCCCGTTTACCTGTCTCGTCAAATTACACTAATGGTTGGACAAAAATTTTTAATGAACGTTATGAAGAACATTTGCAAAAGAATCATCATTAAGATGGTTTGCGCCGTTATTATACGTACGATAGTGTACGCGATTCCCGTCGTAAATGTTATATTCGCCATCATAGACGTAGTGTTAATCTCGCTTACTATTATTGATATTTTACTAACGTTTATAGATCCGCTAAAGTTGAATACAACCGGTAATTTATCGCCAACTTTTGGGCTTGAATATGGACGAGCTTTGGCGGAAACATATGACGATGTTCAGCAAATAAGGTTCGTCACGCCGATCGTCTACCTTATCCAAACGAACATGCCTCTGTATCTTAAAACCATAGAAACCATTTTTGTTAAACAATGTGAATTTTACAATTTTGTTTATTCCAAAATACGCATTTTGTCTATTACACCACCACCAAAAACGATCACTAGCTCGTTTATTTCTACACCGACGACATTATTTGTTATTTTTCTAATTATTGTAATCGCGTTTTTACCCCATTCTAACCATATGCTCGTTGTTTTTTCGATTTTGATTTACATTTTTAAGATTACTGTAGGCATACGTGAAACATGGCATTTGAAATAAAATGACTAGGAGGAAGGGGAAGAGACTGAGGAGGTAGAGGAGGAAGGGGAAGAGACTGAGGAGAGGGGAAGAGACTGAGGAGAGGGGAAGAGACTGAGGAGAGGGGAAGAGACTGAGGAGAGGGGAAGAGACTGAGGAGAGGGGAAGAGACTGAGGAGAGGGGAAGAGACTGAGGAGAGGGGAAGAGACTGAGGAGAGGGGAAGAGACTGAGGAGAGGGGAAGAGACTGAGGAGAGGGGAAGAGACTGAGGAGAGGGGAAGAGACTGAGGAGAGGGGAAGAGACTGAGGAGAGGGGAAGAGACTGAGGAGAGGGGAAGAGACTGAGGAGAGGGGAAGAGACTGAGGAGAGGGGAAGAGACTGAGGAGAGGGGAAGAGACAGAGGAGGTAGAGGAGGAAGAGACAGAGGAGGTAGAGGAGGAAGAGACAGAGGAGATAGAGGAGGAAGAGTCAAAGGAGGTAAAGGAGAAAGAGGAAGAGACTGAGGAGAAAGAGGAAGGGGAAGAGACTGAGGAAAAAGAAAGAGGAAGGGGAAGAGACAGAGGAGGTTGTAGTTGGAAGTCTTTAGAATTGATACCGATAGTGGGGGAGAGAGAGAGAGAGAAAGGTATATAATCTAATGTAGTGAGTGAGTTTTGTACTAGTATCTCGAGTATCTCTTGCTTGGTATAATGACACACACATCTACATGTGTCATCTGTTTGAGAGAAAATGAAGATGACGAAGACGACAGACGGTATACTATACAAGAAAATGAAGATGACGAAGACGATGAAGATGACGAAGACGACAGACGGTATATTATACAGACGGTGTGTAATCACTCCTTTTGTTTAAAGTGCTTAGGAAAGTGGTTGAAAAGTAAAAACACATGTCCGTATTGTCGCCACGACCTGTCAATGATGCGTTTGGCACCGGTAATACGATACATCCAGTATTCACCAAAATTTTTTCAAATACTTATTAAGTTGACAAAACTTAACAAATGTATTTTGAATTCTAAACTAAAGAAGATAAAGCATTGCATCGATACAACAAATGATATAAATGCTATATCTGCAATTCTTGTTACAAACATTGATGGTAGACTACATTACGTTGGAATGACATCTTTACACGTGGCTGTTATATTTAATAAGTTAGCTGTCGTGAAGTATCTCGTTGAGAAGACCAATGTTAATGTCAACGCTGTAACCGTCGAAAAGCCTGTATCTAAAGCTACAGTTGTCCGGAATAGCAATGTCATTGCCGTGGAAATAATGGTGAAGGCACCGGCAGCGGAGGTACCGGCGATACCGGTAGCGGAACAGTTACCGGCAGCGGAGCAGTTACCGGTAGCGGTGCAGTTACTGACAGCGGTACAGTTACCGGCAGTGATGCAGTTACTAGCGGCGGTGCAGTTACCGGCAGCGGAGCAGTTACTGGCGGTGGTGCAGTTACCGGCAGCGGAGCAGATACCGGCAACGGTGCAGATACTGGCAGCGGTGCAGTTACTGGCGACGGGGCAGTTACTGATGGCGAAACAGTTACTGGCGGCGGTGCAGTTACCGGCAGCGCAACAGTTACTGCAACAGATACTGGCGGAGGTGCAGTTACCGGTAGCGGAACAGGTACTGGCGGTGATGCAGTTACTGGCAGCGGTGCAGTTACCGGCAGTGGTAACGGAAGCGGAGCAGTTAACGGAAGCGGAGATAGTGGCAACGGCGGTGGCGTTAACGACAAAGGAGGAAGAGGAAGAGACTGAGGAGGAAATAGAGGAGGAAGAGGAAGAGACTGGGGAGGAAGAGGAAGGGGAAGAGACAGAGGAAGTAGAGGAGGAAGAGACAGAGGAGGTAGAGAAGACTAATGCTAGTGGTTTGACACCGCTACAAACCGCTGTTCTTTATAACAATCTATCTATTGTAGAATTTTTGTACGATGTACCCAGTGTTGACAAAAATGTTGTAACCGCAAATGGCGAAACGCTACTTCACTTGTCTATACAAAAGCCTTTTTCATTTTTCTATGATATTATGTTTCCGGATAAACCGCAAATGGCGAATCGCTACTTTACTTGTCTTAAATAAAAAAATCAATTACATGTCTTTATTTTACTAATTAGAACAATACATTTTCCCTGCTTCTGTAAAACGACTACACAATAAGACACAAAATAGAATTAGGTACAGTCAAGAAATAATTTTTTTTTTAAAAAAAATCAATCACAAACTTCCTTTTTTTACTGTTGTTGTCGCTCTCGACAAGTGGTGATGAGAGCATCGGTGACAGAAGGCGGTGGTGGTAACGGCGGCACATGGTGTGGCCTCCTAAATATCCGGTGAAAAAATGTACGACGATGTTCGAAAGGGGAAAGAGAATCAATATATACACCAAAAATGTAGATTCTATAGGCATATGGCATTTGAAATAAAATGACGTTGATACCGGTAGTGGGGGGAGAGAGAAAGGTATATAAATCTAATGTAGTGAATGAGTGAGTTTTGTACTAGTATCTCGAGTATCTCTTGCTTGGTATAATGACATACACACCTACATGTCCCATCTGCTTGGACAGACGGTATAATATACAGACGGTGTGTAAACACTCCTTTTGTTTAAAATGCTTAGGAGAGTGGTTGAAAAGTAAAAACACATGTCCGTACTGTCGCCACGACCTGTCAATGATGCGTTTGGCACCGGTGATACGATACATCCAGTTTTCACCAACATATTTTCAAATACTTATTAAGTTGACAAAACTTAACAAACGTATTTTGGATTCTAAACTAAAGACGATAAAGCATTACATCGACAAAACAAATGATATAAATGATATATCTGCAATTCTTGTTACAAACATTGATGGTAGACTACATTACGTTGGAATGACATCTTTACACGTGGCTGCTATATTTAATAAATTAGCTGTCGTGAAGTATCTCGTTGAGAAGACTACTGTTAATGTCAACGCTGTAACCGTCGAAAAGCCTGTATCTAAAGCTACAATTGTCCGGAATAGCAGTGTCATTGCCGTGGAAACAGTGGTGGAGTTACCGGTAACGGTGCAGTTACCGACAGCGGTGGAGTTCACGATAGAGATGGAAATAATGGCAGCGGAGATGGAGGCAACGACGTTAATGACGGAGGAGGTAGATGAGGAAGAGGAAGAGACTGAGGAGGAAGAGGAAGAGGAAGAGGCAGAGGAGGAAGAGGAAGAGGCAGAGGAGGAAGAGGAAGAGGCAGAGGAGGAAGAGGAAGAGACAGAGGAGGAAGAGGAAGGGGAAGAGACAGAGGAGGAAGAGGAAGGAGAAGAGACAGAGACAAAGGAGGTGGAGAAGATCAATGCTAGTGGTTTGACACCGCTACAAACCGCTGTTCTTTATGGCAATGAATCTATTGTAACATTTTTGCTCAATGTATCCAGTGTTGATAGAGATACTGAATCGATACGTTGCTTGTCTGAAAAAAATCCTTATTTGTTTTTCTATGATATTATGTTTCCGGATAGACAAATAAAAAAATAAATTACATAAATGTTTTTCTTTATTTTACAAATTAGAACATAACAGATCGGATTGAAGCCAACATCAAACAGTGTATGCGCTCGGGACAACCCTCCTAAAGACCTTCCATATTTATTGTAATTGTCACTGCAACAAAAAGACGCAGAATAGAATTAGTATAGGTACAGTCAAGAAATAAAATTTAAAAAAAAATCAAACACACACTTACTTTTTACTGTACCCCGTTGTTGTCGCTCTCGACAAGTAGGGATGAGAGCGACGGTGACGGAGGGCGGTGGTGGTGGTAACGGCGGTACAGAGTGCGGCCAACGCTGCCGTGTTCCGTTGTCGCCACTCTCCGCGAGTGATGGTGATGGGAGCGGTGGTGGTAACTGCGGCACATGGTGCGGTCGCCTGAGAGGCATACACGGTTGGCTTACCCGCCGACGCCCCTGTTTTCCGTTGTTATCGCGCTTGGTGATTGATGGTGATGGGGGTGGTGGCGGCAAGGGCGACACATGGTGCGGTCGCCTGAGAGGCACAAACGGCCGGCTTACCCGCCAACGCCGCTGTTTTCCGTTGTTGTCGCCCTCGGTGAGTGATGGGGATGGGGACGGCCAGGGTGAGGGTGGCGAGAGCGGTGAGGGCGGCGAGGGCGGTGAGGACGGCGTAGGTGGTGGCGATGGCGGTAACGGCAGCACAGAGTGCGGTCGCCTGAGAGGCATGAACGGTCGGCTTACTCGCAGTGTTGATGGTGACAGTGGCATGGTTACAAATATTCATCTTGCCATCCGCGAGTAAATATATAACGGAACATCCGGTGGAAAATGTACGACGATATTCGAAAGAGGGAAGGGGAAAGAGAATCAATATATACATACCAAATATGTAGATTACTAATATGTATACATGAAACATGGCATTTGAAATAAAATGACGTTGGTGTGTTGAAAGTCTTTAGTATTGATACAGGTAGTGGGGGGAGAGAGAGAGGTATATAATCTAATGTAGTGAGTGAGTTTTGTACTAGTATCTCGAGTATCTCTTGCTTGGTATAATGACACACAGACGGTATGATATACAGACGGTGTGTAATCACTCCGTCTGTTTAATGTGCTTAGGAATATGGTTGAAAAGTAAAAACACATGTCCGTACTGTCGCCACGACCTGTCAATGATGCGTTTGGCACCGGTAATACGATACATCCAGTATTCACCAATATTTTTTCAAATACTTATTAAGTTGACAAAACTAAAGAAGATAAAGAATTACATCGACGAAACAAATGATATAAATGCTATATCTGCAATTCTTGTTACAAACATTAATGGTAGACTACATTACGTTGGAATGACATCTTTACATGTGGCTGCTATATGTAATAAGTTAGCTGTCGTGAAGTATCTCGTTGAGAAGACCAATGTTAATGTCAACGCAGTAACCGTCGAAAAGGCTGTATTTAAAGCTACAATTGTCCGGAATAACAGTATCATTATCGTGGAAATAATGAAGGTACCAGTAGCGGTAACGGAAGCGGAGCATTTACCGGAAGCGGAGCAGTTACCAGAAGCGGAGCAGTTACCAGAAGCGGAGCAGTTACCAGAAGCGGACCAGTTACCGGAAGCGGTAACGGAAGCGGAGCAGTTAACGATAGCGGAGGTAGTGGCATGGGTGGTGGAGACAAAGGAGGAGACAGAGGAGGAAGAGGAAGAGACTGAGGAGGAAGGGGAAGGGGAAGAGACAGAGGAAGTAGAGGAGGAAGAGACAGAGGAGGTAGAGAAGACCATTGCTAGTGGTTTGACACCGCTACAAATCGCTTTTCTTTATGACAATGTATCTATTGTAAAATGTTTGCTCAATGTACCCAGTGTTGATAAAAATGTTGTAACCGCAAATGGTCAATCGCTACTTCACTTGTCTGTAAATACACCTTTTTCGTTTTTCTATGATATTATGTTTACAGATAGATAAATAAAAAAAAATTACATGAAAGTTTTTCTTTATTTTACAAATTACATTTTTTTCCAACTGATCGATTGAAGCCAATAACCTTCCTAAAGACCTTCCATACTTATTGTAATTGTTACTGTAACAAAAAAAACACAATAGAATTAGGTATAGTCAAGAAATAATGTTTTTTTAAAAAAAATCAAACAATCACCTACTTTTTACTGTACCCCGTTGTTGTCGCTCTCGACAAGTGGTGATGAGAGCGTCGGTGACGGAGGGCGGTGGTGGTGGTAACGGCGGTACAGAGTGCGGCCAACGCTGCCGTGTTCCGTTGTTGCCACTCTCCGCGTGTGGTGGTGATGGGGGTGGTGGCGGCAAGACATGGTGTGGTCACCTGAGAGGCACAAGCGGTTGGCTTACCCGCCAACGCCGCTGTTTTCCGTTGTTATCGCCCTTGGTGATTGATGGTGATGGGGGTGGTGGCGGCAAGGGCGGCAATGGCTGAAGACAGCGGCGTTGGCGATGGCGGTAACGGCAGCACAGAGTGCGATCGACAGAGAGAGGCACGAACGGTCGGCTTACTCGCAGTGTTGATGGTGACAGTGGCATGGTGACAATTATTCATCTTCTCACCATCCGCGAGAAATATATAACGGAACATCCGGTGGAAAATGTACGACGACGTTCGAAAGGGGAAATATATACGTACCAAAAATGTAGATTACTATAGGTATACATGAAACATGGCATTTGAAATAAAATGTATTGATAGTGGGGGGAGAGAGAAAGTATATATAATCTAATGTAGTGAGTGAGTTTTGTACTCGAGTACAATGACACACACACCTACATGTCCCATCTGCTTGAGAGAAAATAAAGATGACGATGACAGACGGTATGATATACAGACGGTGTGTAATCACTCCTTTTGTTTAATATGCTTAGGAGAGTGGTTAAAAAGTAAAAACACATGTCCGTGTTGTCGCCACGACCTGTCAATGATGCGTTTATCACCGATAATACGATACATCCAGTTTTCGCCAACATATTTTCAAATACTTATTAAGTTGACAAAATTTAACAAATATATTTTGAAGTCTAAACTAAAGAAAATAAAGCATTACATCGACAAAATAAATGATATAAATGCTATATCTGCAATTCTTGTTACAAACATTAATGGTAAAATACATACCGTTGGAATGACATCTTTACACGTGGCTGTTATATGTAATAAGTTAGCTGTCGTGAAATATCTCGTTGAGAAGACCAATGTTAATGTCAACGCTGTAACCGTCGAAAAGGCTGTATCTAAAGCTGTTGTTATCCAGGAGACCAGTGTCATTGTTGTGCAAGTAGTGATACGGTTACCGACAGCGGTGCAGTTACCGACAGCGGTGCAGTTAACGGCAGCGGAGTTAGTGGCATCGACGTTAAGGACGGAGGAGGTATATGAGGAAGAGGAAGAGACTGACAAGGACGAGGAAGGGGAAAAGACAGAGGAAATAGAGACAGAGGAGGTAGAGAAGACCAATGCTAGTAGTTTGACACCGCTACAAACCGCTATTCTTTATGGCAATAAATCTATTGAAAATTTTTTGCTCAATGTGCCCAGTGTTGACAGAGATGTTGAATTGATACGTCGCTTTGAAAAAAAGCCTTGTTTGTTTTTCTATGATATTATGTTCCCGGATACACAAATAACAAACGAGGTTTTGGCATCGCAAGAATTTATTATATACTGTGCAAACATGTAAATAGTGACCAGATCGCCATTGACATATATGACATATCGAATAGAAATATGTCGAGTAAGCAATATTACCCAATCAACCGGTAGTAGGGGAGAGGAATCTATTGTATAATTTTTGCTCAATGTACCCAGTATTGACAAAAATGTTGTAACCGCACATGGCGAATCGATACGTCGCTTGTCTGAAAAAAGGCCTTGTTTATTTTTCTATGATATTATATTTCCGTATAAACAAATAAAAAAATAAATTACATGAAAGTTTTTCTTTATTTTACAAATTAGAACATAATACATTTTTTTCCAACAAGCAGTGAGTGCATCCACCCCTTAAAGTCCTTCCATACTTATTGTAATTGTCTTCCGTAGAACGACTGTAACAATAAGACACAGAATAGAATTAGGTAAGTCAAGAAGTAAAATTTAAAAAAAAATCAAACAAACACGTACTTTTTACTGTACCCCGTTGTTGTCGTTTACTGGTGATGGTAACGGCGGTACAGAGTGCGGCCAACACTGCCGTGTTCCGTTGTTGCCACTCTCAGCGAGTGATGGTGATGGGAGCGGTGGTGGTAACTGCGGCACATGGTGCGGTCGCCTGAGAGACACAAACGACCGGCTTACCCGCCAACGCCGCCATGTTCCGTTATTACCGCCCTCGATAAGTAGTGGTGATGGGGGCGGTGGTGGTAACGGCGGCATATAGTGTGGCCTCCTGAGAGACACAAACGGCTGGTGTACCCGCCAACGCCGCTGTGTTCCGTTGTTGCCGCCCTCAGTGAGTGATGGTGATGGGGGTGGTGGCGGCGAGGGTGGTGAGGGTGGCGAGGGAGGCGGTGGTGAGAGCGGCGAGGGAGGCGGTGGTGAGGGTGGTGAGGGTGGCGAGGGCGGTGGTGGTGAGGGTGGCGAGGGAGGCGGTGGTGAGAGCGGCGAGGGAGGCGGTGGTGAGGGTGGTGAGGGTGGCGAGGGCGGTGGTGGTGAGGGTGGCGAGGGCGGTGGTGGTGAGGGCGGTGAGGGCGGCGAGGGTGGCGAGGGTGGCGAGGGCGGTGTCGATGGCGGTGATGGCATGGGCGGCGAGGGCGGCGAGGGTGGCGAGGGCGGCGTGGGCGGTGTGGGTGGCGGCGATGGCGGTAACGGCGGCACAGAGTACGGTCGCCTGAGAGGCACAAACGGCCGGTTTACCCACAGTGTTGATGGTGGCAGTGGCATGGTGACAACTATTCGTCTCTCGCCATCCGCGAGTAAATATATAACGGAATATCCAGTGGAAAAATTTACAACGATATTAGAAAGGGGAAAGGGAAAGAGAATCATATATACGTACCAAAAATGTTTTAAAAAGTGTATTTAAATAATAATGTAATTACATAATAATATAATTACAATGATAACATATATTATATATATAGCACAAAAAACAAAAAATTTTTTCCAATAAAGTTTTTCTTCATTGTTTACATTCTCTTGATTATTTGGCGGTGGTAGAAAAACACAACACAAATATTGTTTTTCGTCACAATTAATTTTCACCTCTTCAATGTCTATCGTTGCTGATTCAGATGGGACATTCATTTCGTAACCATTTATGAATCACTGGCAACAGAGAATGGTCTCCAAATCATTCGCTAAGTCTTCGTCTTCATTGTTTATCTCAATTAAAATTTTGTGAAAAATTTCATTACACTTCTTTAGACTTTGGTGTATTATGATTATGAAGAAAAAAAACAAAACTATTAACAGTGTATCCATTCATTGGATTGTATGTGCGAATATGAGAGAAAAAGAGACTGTATCCAAACTTAAATACCTCTCGGGATTGATTCATATCCCTTCCTCTGAAACGTTTATACTATACAATATTTGATTTTATAATATTCTAATATTTGATACACTTCATCTGAACTATTGGGTATTGATTTTTTAATTAATAAATTCCACAAATGTTCAGAAAAATACTTGTTACAGATAAAAAAATATGTACACGTTTCCGAAGAAAGCATTAAAAACGCGGTGAAATATCGCAAAATTGTCATCTCATTTTGATTACGACAATTTAACGTTATCTTAAGTGTGAAAACCGAAGTAGTTGCTGTGTCTGTTATTAGGTTAAATTTATTATTATTATTATTATTATTTAAATAGTACATAAATCTATATAATTCAGGACCGTGAGAATACATATTACTATCTACAACGTTTTTCTTTCGGCCGCTTTTACTAGTTTCTTCGCCTTCCAATCGTGAAAGATGCTCAGAAATGGTACCTACGTAAAACGAAGAATCTTTCGATGAATTCAAGTCTTTAAATTCGAAACACACAAATGTAGGTAAGAGTGTTTTATTCAAGAATTTGAGCAACACCTCTTGATCCTTCTTTTGCACCAGAAACGACTTAACCTTTAAATCTCGACACAATGAAGACATCGCGTTCAAAATACAGCGTTCTGTAGACATTGACCCAAAACAATCTGCATACATTTTGAGTTCAATCTGTGCAGTTGATAGCTTGGAGTGGTCGTGTTGATCATTATTATTATATTTCGATACAATTTTCTCAAAACATTTTATGGGATTTTTTGGTAATTGTGATGCATATATGATTACATCTTTGGTCGGAATCGGCGGAGAGGGATGAATTTTTTTCGACCAATCGCTTTCAGCTGTACGACGTTTTCGCAACGTCTTCGCTACTTTTGGTGGCGGATGTTGTTTATTTA
The DNA here is from genome assembly GCA_038098605.1 of Gryllus longicercus. NCBI lineage: Eukaryota > Metazoa > Arthropoda > Insecta > Orthoptera > Gryllidae > Gryllus > Gryllus longicercus. Next base: position 81,997 of record JAZDUA010001105.1, on the reverse strand, counting down.
AAATTTTTACAAATTTATTTAGATTTGTTTGTTTATCTCTTAGACATTTCGACATTTTTAAAGAGGATGTCTAATCCGACGGAATATTTGTTTATTGTTGAGGGTAGGTTTTCGTTAAGGACTTGAGAAACGCCTAATTTGGAAATCCTATCTAAAAATATTGGTTTCAATTGTATCGCCACGTGATCTCCTAAATAAAGAATAAAAGACGCAATCGTATTAGCTACGCGTTCGTTGTACGAAAGACGAAAGTCTTGTCCAGGATCAGTTATCGTGTCTATAATGTGGTCGGTGCGAGAGTCTTCTCTAAATATATATCTGAGCTCTCGAAGACGTTCGCGTTGCAACGGCGTTAAATCCTTTTTCTTTGCGAGTAACCCCTTGTAAACGTTATATAACGAGTGACCAAAGTCTCGAATGTGTTTAGACTCTACATGAAACTTGGGCATAAGCAAAAAATAAAATCTAACAAATACCAATACTTCCTCGATAGCGGTGTTATCAAAGTATACTTTAATTTGATTATTTTTATCTACCTTTGAATTGGAACAGACACAGATAAAGGACTTTGTTTCTTTATACAAATTTTGACAATTGAACAGTTTACTCTCTGACATTAGTTCTGTGTAATCGATATAACCGGCAGCAAACGCCAAACTGAAAACAAGCACGTCGTGAGCTGTAATTTTTTTTAATTCGACGAGGTTTCTTTTGATAATGTTAATATACTGTAATTTATCAAAAATTATCTTTTCTTCGTCTTTAAATATAATTTTTAGAGTCGGGGTTATTCCGCCGACACCAGATGATGCATTAGCACTCACGGTTAAGACTTCAATGGAGGGATGTCGGATAAAAAACGACATCTTGATTTATTTTTGTTTCCTCAGAGATTTTTTGATAGTATCGTCTTAATTTTACATTAGCCGTTTGTTATTCTAATATGACCACACGATATACATTGTCTAATCATAGTCGCTTCTTCGTCTGCACAACGAATCTGTTTCCACGATATCGTTGTAAAAGAGTGTTTACACAACGATATCCCAAACAAGTCACGTGCATAGATCCGTTGCGGGGTATTAAGTTTACCGTTCCAAACGTTCCTCCACGGGAGGCGCGGTCGCGGTGATTGATCGTTTGACGCATTACGAGTATCTTTTCTGTTGGATAACATTTTTACTGATGCACGTTTCATCGCTTGTAATGTACCGTCCTCTATGGACAAGATTTTGCCTTTGTATTTATCATAGTGTTTCACTATAAAGATTATGTCCTTTATGCTCAATGTACCGTCCTGAGGAATGTGTTCTCGTGCGTAAGGCGGAAGACAATTCAACAACGTTTGTAGGAATATAATATTTTGTTGTTTGTCGTTTTTCTTTTTGTTGCTAATTTTAGGTAAAATAATTTTATCATTACTTGTAGTTTTACAATATCTCTTCGAGCGAGGCTCTGATTTGTAACTCGGAGCATTCGCAATTCTTGTTTGAACACGCTTCTGTAGAATAGCCGTGTCAAAAGCTTCATTTTCTCCCAAACCCAGTAACTGTTTTATAATTGTGACGTCAAAATGATTCATTACATATTGTATATTGTGTAACATGGTTTTTTCATTGGGTTTGCGTTGGTTGAAAGCGAAATAAGAGTATAACCCCGTTGTTAGAAAAATATCCATCACTCGATCGGGTTGGAGAAAGTTTGTTATGTAGATTTCCTTTTCATGAAAAATGAAAATGCAAATAAAGACATAACATGGACACGTGGGATAAATGTCGAGCGAAAGTTTGCGATATAAATCACTAACTATAATTTTATATTGTTTATATCCTTTAGATTTGTAAAAATAATCATTTTCTGCCTTGGTACCCATTTTTAAAAAATTCGTAGGAAGATATCCTACGTTTATATGCTCGTTATGACGTAATGGTAAGGACAGGGAGTGTAGTGTCTTTTTCATTGTGCGTATAAATAGAAGCTGAACCGGTAAATATGACTCAGTGCCTAATATAGCTTCTTAATTGTAAAGTCATCGTGTGATACCAGGTTAATAAGATATGGATATAATTAGACAATCTCTAAATAATTTACAAATTACAATGGAGTCTGAAACCGACAATAATGATTTACAGATGGACTTTGAAGATGAATTACAAATAGAGATTGATGGTAACGATTTATTTGATATCGGTGATGAAAAGGAAGATGAAGAAGAAATAGCAATTGAAAATGGTGAAATAGCAATTGCAAATGATGAGAAGGAAGATGATGGTGAATTAGCAATTGAAAATGATGAGAAGGAAGATGGTGAAATAGCAATTGAAAATGATGATGAGATTAATGAAATAGCAATTCGTGATAAGAATAATGAAATAGAATTCGTTTGTAAAGACAAATGTCTAAAATATGTATGGAGTGATAAATATAGACAATGTGTCTGGAGTAACGAAGTTGATGATGAAGATAATATCAATGATTCTTGGTATAATTATTGGGAATCTAGTCACGCTAGAGGCGGTGGTAGAGGCAGTGGTTATCGTAGTCACGCTAGAGGCGGTGGTAGAGACGGTGGATATACCAGAGACGGTGGTAGAGACGGTGGTTACAACAGCGACGGTGGATATACCAGAGACGGTGGTAGAGACGGTGATAGAGACGGTGTTTATACCAGAGACGGTGGTAGAGACGGTGGTAGAGACGGTGGTTACACCAGTGACGGTGGGTATACCAGAGACGGTGGGTGTCATCGAAGCGGAGCGGAAGAGGAAATCGGTGAACAAAAAAACGATGTTTGCGGTTATGGACGTATATGCAAATATTATAATCGCACCGCGGGTTGTTTTAAAGGGGAAAATTGTAATTTTGTACATTTAGAAAATATTAGATGTGTCCGACGACCACACCGACAACGTTTATGTATTTATTATCAAAATGGTCATTGTCTACATGGTTCGAATTGTAATTTCATTCACGGTAAAAAAAAATAATAAAATGTAAACATAAAATTTTTTAAATTAATAAAATTTTTTTATAATAAAATGAGTTTGTCTTTTTTTTAATTTTCAGAAAAATGGAATGTAAGAAAAATGTTTATTGAGCCACGTTTAAATTATTTTTCTGTTTACGTTTCTACATGTTCTCATGAATTTATAAAAATGAATTGTATACTAGAATTAAAAAAACATTCTTCCTTTTTTCATAAAAATCCAAAATTACTAATGCAATTTTTACTTTGGTATAATGTAAAAATTTATACATATAATGCAAAAGAGTTTGATGAGAATACTCTGAAATGTATATTTGTTATTCTTTTTAAAAGCGTGCAATTGTTATACGGTAGGAAAATTTTGCGTTGGGATGTACCATTAGAAGATATGATTCAGTGTGCCGTCAATTTGGTAATTGGTGAAACAACAGATGAAGTATTTGTACACACTTGTTTTAATGAAAAAGACAATACACTTTTGCCATCAATCAAATTGTACAGTCTAAATGTAAATATTTATGCAATTAAATCTTATTGTATGGTATGGATTTTTTATCATTTGCTTACTCGTGCTCTCGTAACTATGGATGTGATTAAAAATATTGATAGAGCTTTATGGAGTGTTTTTCAAACGTTAGAAGTAGCTTTACCGTGTATTAAATGTTCTACGAATTTACGAAAAATGCTTATAGAAAAGGAAAAAGATAACGGGTTTATGTCAACAAATACATTTACTAAAATTATGCTTATTCACGATTATGTGTATATGGAAACGACGTCATCACCTGTTATTTACAAAACGATAGATTTTACTCAAGCTTTTGATCGACTTAACAATGATATTTACCATTGACGATTCCCGTGTATATAAGAGACTCTAGTGTCTATAAAGTACAGTATTTACACCTACATTATTGATTACCAACAATGGCACAAATACAACAAGTATTACAACCACAACAATTAAACTATGGAATTTTTAATACAGATACTGAATTTCACCATAATGAAAATGAAAATGATGACCCAATAGCTGATGCAGCGAGTAATTTAATGAATCCTGACTGTCAATTAAAATCTGGAAATGAATCGGTACAAAACATTCTTAAAAGAATCAATATTAACAATCCCTCTAAATATTGCTTATATTCATTAATTCAGAATAAAGAATTTGAAACTAAAATGCGCGATACGACCTCTAAATCGGAAAAACAATGTATGTTCGGTTTAGGAGGAAGAGGAGGAAAATTAGTATGTCATACTATAAACCGAAAATGGATATGTGCTAATTGCTTAGAGTTTCTTGGAATAAAGAATATGGAAGAACACACTAATATCACATCGTTAAGCGGTGAAGCGTGTAACGTAAATGAAATAGTTACCATGTTAACGAAAACGAAGCAGTTTTTAACGTTTCCGTTTTTCGAACATCTTCTTCGTATCGCAGATGTCGCTCCGACATTGGCTGAAACGATATTTAGACAGATGATGAATAAATTGTATATTCCCCCTGATGATCCAACACTGACAACAAATAAACCTCATTTGATAAATTCATTATCTAAATTCATTTTTGGAACAAGTCATTATGACGTTTTAAATAGAGAACAATTTGTAAACTCTGTAGCGCCGTTAGTTATGGAATTTTATCATTTAGTTAGATTGGAACCTGAAGAATATGAAACACTTTTGGACCCCAAAAATTTGAACAAAACACTAGGTTGTACATCTAAAGAGTTAAAAACTAAAAAAGTAACAGTAAATTCGTATGAATTACTAAAACCTGGTCCGTTTTATTCATTATCTATATTTGATCTTGTACTATTGATGCAACACAAATTTTCAAACATATACACTTCCAATAATAATACTAATCAACCGCGGATCAAAGAAGATCTTCTAAACAACAAATCATATACTTTGCGTTGGAACACAGTCTTGCGTAAAATAAAAACCCAAATTGCAATTGATGTAGATAACCGTAATTCAATCATTCGCGAGTGTGGTGGAGATTGGATGAGTGGAAGAATACAATCTGATGAAAACATTACGATAAACGTTGAGACTATAGGATTTTGGAGACCAATTATCGTTCGGTATATTTCACCTGGAGAAAAGGAAACAAATATTGTAGGATCGTTTGTGGGGGGTATAATTCACTTTCCCTCTAGAACACAAAATCGATTTGTAATCAAACCAACGTATAACGAACAATCTAAAACGGGTTTTACCGTAACGGAACCAGATAAGGAGGACGACAATTATAATAATAACATGATTACATCTACACCTTTTGAAGAATAATAAATGGTGTAATTCGAGCGACGGTATTTAAGAATGAGAAGTTCAAGTTGAAAAAAAAAATTGAATGGCGTTGGTAATAAATCTCCCGAACCTAATTTCACAAATATCAAATATCAAAATTCGCGTAGTCGTTATTGCAAAAAACGTTCTTTTTCGAATATTTCAATCGAATAATAAAAGATCGTCAATAGATTTTTATCCTGATGCTGTCAATACCATAAAATATTTATCTATGCTTTCAAACATTGATATCATTTTAATAAATAATCTCATTGATTTAATGAATAATGAGTGTTGGGATAATACCATCATTAGTGTAATAAATAATAGTATAGTTGATTATGAATTTAATAAAAAGAATAACAGTGAAATATATTATAACTTTACAAAAAATAATACAAAAACGAAAAACATTTCCATTCTACATCTTGGAAAAGATTTGACTAGATTAAATAAAATTGACATAACAAACGCCATGCAACATAAACAACAATCTTTTTATCAATATCCCGAGATAAATATAATTATATCTGATGAATTAATGTATGCAGATGGATATGACATTTATTTTAAAATTGATCGCGTCGGCAAATGTTATCAAAATCATCGGACTCAAATAAATTCAAATCATTTTGTAATTACCAACATGATGAAAATTTTTGATTTTATTTTAAAGATTGCTAATAATATAAAAACTGGAAAGAATGTGTGATGAAAAATTATAGTAGTAGTTGAAGTTTTAAAAAAATATTTGTTACACCTATGAAATTTTTGTTGTGTATATTTTTTTTAAGAGAAGATGTTGTGTTTTCTTAAAAAAAAGCGACAATGTTATCCAGAGTTAAAATACCACATGGAGCTGATAAAAGGGCAGACATATTTACACGTCATTTTTACCATGTATACCGTATTTAGACATTTAGTTTATTTTCAAACCCCCTCAAAAAAGAATAAAGTATATTCAGCGTATCTCGTTTTGTATTTAAAACAAATATTCTTTTATTTTTCAAAAAAAAGGGGATACTTACAACTGCCATGTTCTACACAATTAGCTGATAAAAATGACGCATTAAAGACATTGTTTATAAATGACAAATCCAAAAAAATTGTTCGATATATTCTCATATGTTTGATGGACAGTTTTGTAACAGAAATTACAACCTTACAAAAAAACCATGAATCTCTGGTTGATATACAAAACATGAAAGAAATTGTTAAAGAAATAAAAAGAAATGAACGTTCTCTATTTAAAAATATTTCTCTTATTCTCACCTACGTCCGTTCTCTCCATTCACATTTAACAGATAATAAAAACTTAAATTGTGAATTTGAGCTTTTTATTCGTTTTGTTGAAAGTAAAATTTTTCATAAAGACCATCATCACTCTACCATTAATACATTTCAGTATATTCCGTTACAAGATACGTACTGATACGTTACTTAAAATAATTATGAATCCTTGTAAACACATTTGTAAATTTTTTTTTAATCTTATATTCGCGTATTAGCGTCATTGGTTCACTTTTATTTTCATCTTGGTTCTCTGACAGATTATCACTTTGAGTTGCTGTTTGATTAATCTTTAATAAACTCTCATGCAAACTCGCCGATTGTTCTTCTAAAGCCTTCTGACGCTTGGCTCTCCAAAATTTATCCGACTTTTGACATTCCATTTTAAGAGCTAAACAGGTTTTTTAGCTTCCTTCTCAACGTTTTATTCTGGGAGCACAACCTTAATAACTAAATTAGTTACAACACATCTTATATATATACCGCGCGCTTCTTCCAACGTCTTCAGTCTGAAAGCGAAAAGAATCTTTTCATGATAATATGTCATCTGAAAAAGATATAATACAAATAATTTTAATAGGCGATCGTTTATGTTGGGAAAACTTTGGTGAATATAACGGTTCAGACACCGATCAAATTAAAAAATATGTAGAGAATATTCGTAATAACGAAGGTTTTATTCTTTTATATATAAAGAAACATTTTTTTGAGAATAATTATCACACGAATGAATTATCTTTTTATACATTTAACCACCTTCGTTCGTGTATAGAAGATGGAACTTTGTACATTTATTATTTACTCGGTGGACTCCGTTGTTCAAAGTTTGAGATAGCTGAAAAGTTTTTTAACATTTGGATTCGAGGAGTCACTAAATCGTTAAAAACAAATGAGAAAGAAGCAAAAGAATGTCAAAATGAATTGATACACTTTTGTAAAATATTGCATAATTGTAAACATCCATCACACAATTAAAAACCGACGAGGCTACACATACTGAATTATGGCTTCGTCAATTTTCTTATTTATTTTGAAGTGTGTTAGCAAAAGTTTTTTTTTGAATGTCTTTCGTGATGTTGTAAACATGATATAACAATATAAAAATAGCAAAAATATAAACATAAATACTAGTATTCCTAATGTTCGAAAAAATGTATCAATTATAGACTTTGGTAATAGGGCAATGACCGCAAATCCTAGCATGCTATAAAAGAGTGGAGCGAGTACGTTAAGTTCATCATTATCATCATCACCACCATCCTCTGTTTGTGGTATATCAGATTCGAAATCGCGTCGAGATTCGGTTTCGAGCCATTCTTGGATTTCATCTTCCATTATGGGTATACTTTATCTTAATAAATTTAACGAACGACTTTTAAGACAAAATTGTAATTGGATGAGCGTTCACCCAAGCAACCGAACTTACAAATATCGCAAATGTGATTATGGTTGGGATACCGAAAACAATCGCAAAGCTTATAACATTCTTATTATAGACGCTCCCGTCTATATCATGCCTTCGATGAGCCAAATTATGGAAAAAAATTTAGAATATATTACAAATGTATGGAAAGAGAATCAGCGAAACATGATAAAGGGACCGCATTATACAATGTTTTCCTCCCAAGACATAAGTGAAGTCGGACAATTTGCAAACAATTTCTTACGCACACGTTGCTCAGACATTCTCCTTCAAAGTTCCGACATTATAGTCTTTTCGGCAGAAGGAGAAACGCCCGTGAATAAATTAAGCGAACAAAGAATTCGCATTAAACGTCGTAAATTTATTGCCTCTCCGTTAATATCTGAGGCGTATACCATAATTATCGACAATACACCATACGTAGCGAGTCCTTCGCGAAAAGATAGATGTCTCGCCACTCAGGCCATGATATCGCATTTTACAAAAAGAGGTGACTCGGAACTACACGTGTCGTTGCTAGACGAAAAGTTTTCTCTAGTCAAGTTTCAAAAAGACGTACGATGTGTGACGCCGAAAACGAAACTTGTCTTGGATTCCGTAATGATAGGAGAGGCTGAACGGAAAGCTTTTGTCATAATTGAAGTCATACTAAACGCCATAGACGCGAAAGAAAAGGAAGAAAGAGACTTTGTGTTTACAATTTTTAGTTTAGACGGAGACATACACATGTATACCACGTTGATTTCACCCTTTATAGACAACGCCTCCGTTTACGCGAGTACACTAGAAAATTGCATTTACGCCTTTAGAGCCGAACGTAAACCGGAAGCCGGACGCGCGTATGGTCTTCTTGCCGCGAACATGGAAACGTTTCGATGGTATCGTCTGATTCCTACCGTTATGTACTTTTTTGTTATAAACTCTTTCGGTAACGACTATGTTAAGGCGGTTGCCCCAACCGCTAAAATAGATTCAAAGACAAACGCGTTTGGTGGTCAAACAGAAGCGTGTGAGTTTATTCAAACGTATGCCGATCTCATGTTAACGCAATTTGTTGAGGCGGTTCAGAAACTTTTAATACAATGCACAATCACTACCGACGAAGATAACATTACGTTGAACAGTTTACATTTTGATTACAACCGTCGTAAAACGGATGATGAAAGGGTTGAAGTTTGTCTACCCTATATGTATTCAATTATACTCCTATCTCATAAACTGGCTACATGTAAACCAATATCTTCCAAAGATAGATGCAAAATTGGATACGCTCTCTCGATGAATATATTTTTTATGAACTTTATACCGCAGTGGATCATTTTAACGGAGCGAGATGCACTAAAAACATTTATCAATACAAACCAAAAGGTGGATTTATTTAAAAAAACCATGCTTGATGTCGTGAAATGCTCTAAAAATATATCAAATGAAATTTACCTCATCATGTTTCAGTTAAAAAACCACGATGATATCGAGAGCGCGATGAAAGAACACAATCCACAATTATTATGCCGCTGTAAAAATGCTCTCGCGATAGCCACAGATTGGCTATCTCGTCAACTACCGAATATAGAAAAAGATTGTCTAAAGGAAATACCCTTGCTCAAAAATATTTACAATTTTAATCAGAGTTTGGATGCTACCGTTGACTCTGACATTCCGTACCTCATGAAAAAGATTATTACGTTTTGGGCGCAATATGCATTTTACAATGTGTGGTGGTTGTCGTATATTCTGGACGCGAGGCGATTGTTTGAAAAACAAGACATTTTACTAACGCTTACACCAGACGAAAAAAATGCCTACTCCCGTAGATTTCTCTCCGATATACATGTAGCCGGATATGATAATGCGTCGTTAGAATATTCTGAAGAAAATCAGCCGTCCCAGAACGAGTTTAAAATGTTTTATAAAGACATTGCTAAAAATGATAAACAAATGCAAACATTTTCATTGGAAGTATGTGTTGGTATTGCGACAGGTGTTGCTTTTGCGCTAACGTATCGCAAAGATATCATCAATTATGAGAAAAAAGGTAAAAAGACGGGAGAAAAGCGGAAAATGGAGGAAAATGCAAAATCTCACGGGAAAAGATAAAAAATAAAAAAAAAATAGAAATTTAGAAAATTGGAAAAACTAGGAGAAAAAAATTATAATTCAGTGAACACGTTTAGAATAATTACTGTCTGTTCAAGGTTGTATATTGATGAATATACACTACTAATTATATACCTATTACTTTATCAATTTTCTAAGTTCAAAAGAAAAATGTGAACACTCCTTTTTTCGATCCATGTCTTTCGCCTTTGCTCCGCTCCCTCGCTCCTTTAAATAACCAGAACTGCATTAAAAGATTTACTTTCCAAGATGTTATCACCAGAAGATGATGCTCCTACGCAAAATTTTCAAATACCTAAATTCAATTCCGGTTTTGGGGCTAAATTAGTTTATCATTCAATTACGTTCAAGGGAAAATCTGAAAAAGAGTGGGAGAAAGAAATTGATGTTTACACTGCCAACAATATATTTACTCGAGTGTGTAGTTATTATTACAATTATATTAGTCACGGTAAAGCAAATGTAGAAAACATATTTACTGAAAAGTGTATAATGTTTTTAGCACGGTTCACTGTAAACGTGTATAAATTTTTGTTTGTTGAAAGTTTTTCTGCTCCGTATATCGGTCATCAAATCATCTTACAAGCCGGAGAACGAAAATCACAAACATGTTTTGATTTTAAACATGATTTTGCATTACGCGAAACAAAGCAGCAAAATCGTTGTGACGAAGGAGCGGAAGAAAATTTTTTCTTAAATTGTTCCAAGGAAACAATGTACAATATTCTTAGTCAAGGTAAAAAAAATGCTGAAAATTTAATGCATAAAACGGCAAACGTGTTATTAAAATTAAATAAACTTATTTTATTCCGTCTAGTTGTTTGTTTTCCTAACAAATTTATTTCAAATTTAAATTTTGCGTGTAAAAACTTGCTTAAAATTGCTGATATCGTATATAAAGGTAATGTTATTCAAGAAAAAGAAACAAATCGTTTAAAAACTTGTCTCACCATATACTGCACTTCCGGTGTTCCATTGGAAATTGCATTCTATCTTGACGAGTGTCTTAAACAAGCGATAAGTGATGTCGAAATTTTAACCATATGTACAAACGTCTTAAGCTTTTTCGACGAGGACATAAACACGTATGCCGTTAACGCGGCCATGGCTATTAGTATTTTGGAAGCAGGATCACCACGATACACCGCACCCGAAAACGGCGAAGAGTATAGAAATTTTGACGCGTACAAACTTCGTTTCTACATTGATCGCGTAAAACATGATATACTAAACACTCCAGGACAAGAGAAAGATGCAACTATATTGTATTTCCAGGCTATACTTTTTGAGAAACCGTTACAAACGATCCAAGCTTTACCACCGTCTTTATTAAATATCGATTTTCATCCAAAAGGAACTCTAACTAAGAGTTATCTATTAAAAAATTGTTCCAACGAAATTTTGGACGAAAGTTGAAAACGGAAAAAATGGATACACATCGAGCAACGTGGCAAGAATTTGAAAATTTCAAAACTAGCAATGCGTTTTCCAACGCAATGCGTGAGATCCAAAAAGGAGATCGATATAATTTTCCCGAAATAAATAGAATACTTGAAAAGATGAAACGTTTGAAAAACGAAAACAAAATTGAAGAACTTTTTGCGTGTAGAGAAAAATTTATATATATATTTAATGCAAATAAAATCAAACGACAATTTACTGATCTCTTTATATGTTGTTTAGAACACTCAATAGATTTTTTATCAAAATATAGTATACATTTTCGAAACAATCAAATGTGTAAAAACATATGCAGAAGATATATACGAAAATTATACGCAAACGCCGAATCGTCAATAAATTTTCAGTATTTAGAGGATAGATACATTTTTCTTAAAGAAAACAACATGATTGATAAGCTTAGGTTCGAAATGTTTGACGACGTACCGACTCTATTATTAAACAATGTAACGTACGGAGCGTCGCTACGAAGGGATAGTTCTTCTGGACTTATTTCATATGCTCTTGATGACATTGTTTTCGCAACGATATCTACTGTACTAAGTATGATTCTGGATGAATTTTTCGATTTCAACTCTGAAAATGACAATAATAATGCATTTTCAAGAAACTTACAACAAAGACGCTATTTACTAGCTCAAGATTTAGATGAAATATTTATTAATATACACAATCATGATGAGGAAAACAGACAAGAGGAATATAAAACGTACAAAAAACATGTAACGTTCGCATCCGATAAGAATTTGGTTTCGGTAAAACACTTTATAAAAAGAGACCACGAGTCACATCAAATCATTAATATAGTTTCTGATGAGTCAGAGTCGGAATCATTTTCTGATTCCGATTCCGACTCCGCTACCGACGACCCACCAGCTGACGATCCATTCACGTCTTCCAACGACCCATCCGCATCCAACGACCCACCAGCTGACGATCCATTCCCATCCGCATCCAACGACCCATCCGCTTCCGACGACCCATCCGCATCCAACGACCCATCCGCTTCCAACGACCCATCCGCTTCCGACGACCCATCCGTTACCGATGACCTATCCGCTTCCAACGACCCATCCGCTTCCGACGACCCATCCGCATCCAACGACCCATCCGCATCCAACGACCCATCCGCATCCAACGATCAATCCGTTACCGATGACCTATCCGCTTCCAACGACCCATCCGCTACCAACAACGATCAATCCGTTACCGATGACCTATCCGCTTCCAACGACCCATCCGTTACCGACGACCCATCAGCTACCGCTGACGATTCATCCGGTGACCCATCCACTACCGCTGACGATTCATCCGCTGACGATTCATCCGTTGACGACCCATCCGTTACCGACGACCCATCCGTTACCGACGACCCATCCGCTACCGCTGATGACTCATCCGCTACCGCTGACGACCCATCCGCTACCGCTGACGACCCATCCGCTACCGCTGACGACCCATCCGCTACCGCTGACGACCCATCCGCTACCGCTGACGACCCATCCGCTACCGCTGACGACCCATCCGTTGACCCATCCGTTACCGACGACGGAATAACAATTGATTCAATTGCTCCATCTAATGTGTCCTCCGTTACTAATTTCGACAATATATATAAAGCAATCTTTACAGCACAAAACAATTAAAATAACAACGTATTTCCCTATTAGTATTGAGCATAAGAGGTCTGTATTATCATTGTGAATTTTTTCTCATATCATTCGCTTCCATGGATAAAGAAAAGAATAAAGAAAATTATATAAAAACATTATTATTACAAATTTTCGTGAGCAACTCTATGCCAGATACACCTTTATATTTTCAACCAGCTTCACAGTTTAACCAGGAATCCCTTTTTATCAAATCGGGTGTAGAACAAAATTCGAGAAACGCTGCGAAATTGCTTAGACGTAGTTTCTATTTCGCACGTTCGTCTGAATTTAAAGATAAAATGTTTCTCAAAGCTATACATCGTGTTAGTGAAACTTCAAAACGAATAATTAAAAATACAACTGATAATTATAAAAAAACCATTATGGCAAGAGATAAAAAAATTGTCGAAATGACACGCATTATGTTACAACAACAAAGAACGATAATGAAATTAAAAAAAACGTTTGATAACCTTGGTATTAACACGACCTCTGAAGACATTTTAGAACATCTCGCTCTGGCCAATCTAGTACAACGTTTCTCTAAAAGTTCCAATACCATTCATTTATACAACTCAATTTTAAATCTTTGTACGAAATATGATATTGACATTTTAGAAGCTTTAGATTTGTATGGAAGATTTTTTAATAACTTATCAAACCAAGAGAAAAATCGCATGAAAGTAAAGCTAATAACTCATGGAAATAGTCTTTGGAGTATATTGCAACCTCTAGAAAATATACCAGAAACGTTACAGACTGATTTTTTCAATGTATTTGCTACATTGGCAAAACACATGCAAGAACACTCTAATGGTGAACTCATACGCTTCAATAATAAATTAAAGGTGTTTTTAGTTGCTTTTCGTGAATTTATGGTAGATTTTTCTTTTAATTCATATTTCTCTACAGATCATATCATAGATATTCACAAAATAACGACAACTCATAAACGTGTTGCGCATTCTTTCATAAATACACAACTGGAGAATGAATTTATTGCAAGTTTGATAGAAACGATTATAAATATGAAAAAAAATTCTAGTGGTCAATACGATCGTTCTGAAGTAGGGAGAGGGGATGGGGGTATGGCGCGGAAGTAGAAGGGGGGTAGGGAGGGGATGGGGGTATGGCGCGAGGGATGGGACAGGGTAGGGTAGGGTAGGGTAGAGGATTCTCCCTATAAATGTTCGTGTATTGTGTAACAAAGAGTTTAGGAGATTCTGATGGACAGCAAGGAGCCTACTTTATGGACAGCGTGTCGAAAAACCATGGACAGCGAGGAGCATACTTTATTGACAGCGTGTCGAAAAACCATGGACAGCGAGGAGCATACTTTATTGACAGCGTGTCGAAAGGGACAACTCGGTATAGTTATACAATATATAGAATACCATAATATACCTGTAGAATCTAAATTGACACCTAATGGGCAACGGATGTTACATATTGCGACAGAACATAATCAACTTGAATTGTGTGCATATCTTGTAGGAGCAGGAGCACCAATCAACGCAATAGACGATACAAAATCGACTGCTCTACACTATGCGGTATTAAAAAAACATATTACAATTTGCAAATTTCTCGTAGACTGTAATGCCGACATACATTTAAAAGATAAATTTGGTAGGACTCCTGCTGAGATGATGTTAGGACGAGTGTGTCTCGAGGATCCTCCTGATTATTCTCAACTTTGTCAAATGCGAAACATAATAGTTTCATCGTTGTTATATCATGTTGCAAGTGTGTTGGGGCCAATAACTGTGATTACAAAAATGTCTTCTGAAAAGTTTGAAATACCATCGATTCAACACCCAACGCAACCGACGCGAGTTCCATCTCCATTGATTCAACCGACGCGAGTTCCATCTCCATTGATTCAACCGACGCGAGTTCCATCTCCATTGATTCAACCGACGCGAGTTTTGATTCAACCGACGCGAGTTTTATCTCCATCAATGCAACAACCGACGTGGGTTCCACCTCAGTCATCAATGCAACAACCGACGTGGGTTCCACCTCAGTCATCAATGCAACAACCGACGTGGGTTCCACCTCAGTCATCAATGCAACAACCGACGTGGGTTCCACCTCAGTCATCAATGCAACAACCGACGTGGGTTCCACCTCAGTCATCAATGCAACAACCGACGTGGGTTCCAGCGTCTCCATCTCCTTTATCTCCATCTCATTTATCGTTTCAACAACCTACGCGAGTTCCAGCGTCTCCATCTCCTTTATCTCCATCTCATTTATCGTTTCAACAACCTACGCGAGTTCCAGCGTCTCCATCTCCTTTATCTCCATCTCATTTATCGTTTCAACAACCTACGCGAGTTCCAGCGTCTCCATCTCCTTTATCTCCATCTCATTTATCGTTTCAACAACCTACGCGAGTTCCAGCGTCTCCATCTCCTTTATCTCCATCTCATTTATCGTTTCAACAACCTACGCGAGTTCCAGCGTCTCCATCTCCTTTATCTCATTTATCGTTTCAACAACCTACGCGAGTTCCAGCGTCTCCATCTCCATCGTTTCAACAACCTACGCGAGTTCCAGCGTCTCCATCTCCATCTCCATCGATTCGACAACCGATACGAGTGTCGTTTCAACCATCGATACCATTAAATTTGTCGCGATCTCCACCGAAGCGAGTTCTAGCGTCTCCATCTCAACAACCGAAGCGAGTTCTAGCGTCTCCATCTCAACAACCGACGCGAGTTCCAGCGTCTCCATCTCAACAACCGACGCGGGTTCCAGCGTCTCCATCTCAACAACCGACGCGGGTTCCAGCGTCTCCATCTCAACAACCGACGCGAGTTCCAGCGTCTCCATCTCAACAACCGACGCGAGTTCCAGCGTCTCCATCTCAACAACCGACGCGAGTTCCAGCGTCTCCATCTCAACAACCGACGCGAGTTCCAGTGTCTCCATCTCAACAACCGACGCGAGTTCCAGCGTCTCCATCTCAACAACCGACGCGAGTTCCAGCGTCTCCATCTCAACAACCGACGCGAGTTCCAGCGTCTCCATTTCAACAACCGACGCGAGTTCCAGCGTCTCCATTTCAACAACCGACGCGAGTTCCAGCGTCTCCATCTCAACAACCGACGCGAGTTCTATCTCAACAACCGGCGTCTCCATCTCAACAACCGACGCGAGTTCCAGTGTCTCCATCTCCATCAATTCAACGAATGTTGATGGGGCATTACTTAGCAAGTCTTCAGTGTCGTGAGTATGAACAAAAATGTACTACAAGGTAACACAAATTACATATTTTAATTAATATGTGTTTCATTTTTCTAGAATGTCTATCTACACCACCATCTGAAAGAGATCAGATTCACCACCACTAAATCATCTGTACCACCATCCCACAAGAAGGTGTATTCATTGTAACGGTTATTTATCTATTGTATGATTATAATATAATAATATGATTTTATTTTAAATGCTCCTATTTATCGTATAATATACATATATATTTATATATTATTAAATATATATATTATTATTAAAATACATTTATTAATAATTTATAAAGTTGAAATATTACATATATACGATATATATACATTTATTAATAATGAATATGAAGAAATTGAAATATTATAAAGTTTCAAAAAAATATTGTAAAATTTTTGTTGGATAAAAAACATATGTTTTAAACAGCGTTTTTTTCTATGAAAAAATAAAAAAATATTTTAATATTATGTTGTTGTTTTTTTACCCTTGATGGTGATAGTGTGTGAGAGAGACTATAAATGATGATGTTCTGATTTCCAATCTTCACTTTAGATAACACTGTCATGATGAATAGTCGTGGAATAGATTTTGTATCAGAAATATTTTCAAATTTCAAATATAAATCTCTCCCAAAACATGATAGAAAACGACGCATCAAAAAGTCGTTTATACAACCTCATACAAGAATATTTATTCGTTCAGATTTTGACTCTTTGTTCGGTACAGGAACGGATAATCATGCACAATTGTATTTACGAGATGGTTACCTTGCGCATTTGGATCAGATGCGGTATAATGATAATTTTAAACAAACTTTAGATTTTAAATGCATGTCTTTATCCTCTAGTATAGTTCATCGCGTTGTATTTGATATTGATTGCAAAGAATGTAAAGATAGACAAAAAAGTCACGAAAATAATCCTAAATCCATTGTGAAATTTGTCGCAAAACTTCGTTCGTTTTTGTCTGGAGTAACAGGCGCATCCACCGTACCGATTTACGTTACGTTCAGCAGCAAAACTCACGGTGTGCACGTCATTGCACATGTATCTGTCCATCATGTAATTTATAATCAAATGCAAAAATATATTTATCAAAATATCGCCGCCGCATATTTACCTGCGTCGTATCAACTCGATAGAGACTGTCGTTCTTTTTGTATTCCTTTCACACGTAACCATCATGAGACCTTCTTCCTAGATGGAACTGGAAATGACTTTGTATCGGGTGGAAAGGCCGCCGATGTATGTGCCGTTGCACTTGAATCACGTTATTATGATGTAGAAGACGAAACGAATAGAGAATCGTGGGATGGTAAAACGCGGTTGGTTTCGTATGATATATCTACGCAACGATCTAGTAACGATGATGAAGAAACGGCGATAGCGATGGATAATAAACGAAAAAGCAACGATTCAGTGATATATTCTTCCAATAAAAAGATACGAATAGAATGTTCCTCAGACACAACATCAAAATCACCGGAAGGTTCTCCACCGTCGATCGTCACCACTGAAAAAGAGGAGACATTGGCCGTGCACGCAGAGTACCCCGTTTTCGATCCCTCTTCAACTTGGGGTGTTGAATACAGTGCGACGGTACAGTGGTTTTCCAATACGTCGCTCGTGAGACATCCGCTTTCGAATATTAAAAAAATTATAGAAAAAAGAGCAAAAAGCAGAAACACATTACTATATCATTCCAAAGCCTTTAGAAATGCATTTTTCGCCGACAAACTCAACACGCGTGGTGAATGGAGATATTTTTCTCCGTTTGCCAACAATGTGGAAAATTTCACAAAAGCGCGATACTATAGAACGGCGTGCAAACCCGTCTATAATCATCTGAAAAACACTATAAATATTTGTAAAGGCGACGACAAAAAGAAGACGTTTCAAGAGAGCAATGTATTTAAATTTATTATCGACAGTATTTTTATAATGTGTTTTAACGACGCGTATGTGGCTATTACGCTGATAGAAATGGCCAATCATTATACATGTGATGAGCATACCCATTGTCTCGATAACATTAAAAAATTGGTAAAGTTTATAACGGAACAACGTTTTCCCACACCGAAAACCGACGATGCATTTGAGGTTTCTCCGAAAATCCACACCAAACTTGATTGGAGTGACCACTTATCGTTGAAGGAAAAACAGGATATCGTCTTTGATGTCATCCACTACCTATTTGTGCACGAGTCGGTTAGTTGTGTGTTTGCGGATCTCATTACATTTAAAAATTTATGTATAGAGGATATTGCATTGTTTGGATTAATTGTATGCGACGAGCGACAAATAGCCTACCCATGGACTTTATTGAACTATGCGATTGCAACCGAAAAGCAATACGTATTTAGTTTGTTTACCCGCCAACGAACGGGAGGGAGCTCAATGGTGGCCGTCATGATTCAAATGGCATTTTTATACTATAACAAAATTGGCGAACTGAATCGACGCGACGGGTCAACTTTCAAAGTGTTTGTCAATTTTATTCACAACCTTTTATCAGGTTACGTCCACGACCCTTTTCTCAATATACGAAATATAAAAGTCATTTTAGATACATTAATTTTATTTAGATATGACTTTATCACTTTTTTGAAAACATACGTTTTACAAACTATGAAACGAGGGGAAGAGGTGTGGTATTACAATTGTGAAAAGTATGTAGAACTAACAAACACGGCTACTCTAACTCACATTCTCGACGTTCAATTTAAAGTTCATTCCAAAAAATATCCAAACATTTCAATGACCAACGCAATCACCGATGATCATCCCAAAGTGGAAGCGGTTGTTTCGCACTTTTATCCTTTTGAAGATAGAGATTTATGTTTCGGTGGAAAATTGGATTTTAACACATACGTTAACAGTTTCGAGTGTCTATTTGGTTGTCATTTCTCCTTTTTGTTTGGTGATAAGGATGTCTCGTTCAGCACACATTTTGACGTGGATGCATTCGACATACACGTGTCTTTACATAATACTATTCCAGACATCATTTTTGAACTCATGCTCTCGACGTTTGGCTTGATCCTGCGACAGGGCGTTCTTCCGCCGCCGTTGGATCCTTATGCAATTCACATGGCACAAAATCCTCAAAACGGTTACACGCGATCCTCTACGTCACTGCAAGAATACAATATAATACTAAATAAATCATATAATTATTTTCCAAAAATTACTCAATATGTAATAAATTTATGCTTATTTGAAAAAAAGGAGGTGGAGAGATTTTACCCTTACGCTGTGTCCTTTATCAAAACATTTCAATGCACGTTATTATATTTTATGCATTTGACCAAAAAGTTTCCGCATTTTAAATACATATTTTTCGATTTACAAAGCATCGTTGACGTATTCGTGTCAATTGAACCATTTGCTCAAATAGGAATCGATATTCTCGGTAAGAATGTCGTCGACGTTGGAACCACCGATGAGACGATTACTACCGAGGCGTTATTTGACGCGGATGAATGCGACACCGGCACCTTATTCATCGACGAATCTGGTACAGAGCTACCCATAGGCGGTGAACATGTCATGAATTCAAACACTGTTGAAAATACAATAAAATCGATAGAATATCTAAACAACGTGTCGCAAACACAAAACGTGGAAGAGTTGAAAGCATTTCTGCACAAACTAACGTTGCAATATGCGAGCGACAACGATCCGGAGGCAACGAATGTATCGTCGTCCAAGACTACCTCCGCTTCTTCCTCCGCCTCTGTCGTCACTGATAGATGGTGGAATTTTTCAACGAGCGAGTTTAAAAAAAGGAATCAATGTAAATCGTCGACGCCCTTTGTGCAACATAATAATGTACAAATGAGTCAACTCAATGACGTTTCTTTTATTAAAAGAGTACGTATTCAAATTAAAAGGTATTTGGAAACGTTTCAAAGAAACGACGATGAAGATTACGACCTCTTTTTAAGCGTTTTACATGATAAAACGAATCAATACTTTCCGCTTCCGAATTCTGTGTTGTCAAGAGACACTTGCGATGAGAGGTTTTTATTGACCGTATTTTTGTTTACAGTCTTTCTTGTTAAACGGTCCTATCACTGTGATACCATCAACAAGGACATTCTAATGCCTCAAAGTTTAATAGATTTTGTAGTAGCGAACAACGTTTCCATTCGAAACACGCTTTGGTCTTTTGGGGAAATGATTTCACCGTATGATTTTGTCATTGAAGATAACATGCCGGCAACCGAACGTGACGTTCATTTCGTCAAAGAATTTTTATTCGGTTACAAATCCATCAATTTTGTCTCGTTGATAGAAAACATTGCGAATGAAAGCAACATGCTAGATGAATATGGCAACGCCGAACAACTTATTACGCGTGAAAAATATCTCGAGAATCAACGAGCGTGTATATTGTCGCTGTTGGAAAACGATCAAGAATTTTTCAAAAACAGATCCGTGAAAAGCAAAGATGTAAATCTTTTCGAGTCAACTTCCACAATCAAAGACGTTAATCGTTACAGAGAGTCACTTGTACAGTTGACGAGAAACGGAGCGTCGTACGTCAAGTATATTATTGAAGTATGTTCATTTGACGTGTCTACAATACAAGCACTAGAGAGTTTGTGTCATCTCATCATCTATCCGGGTAACTGGATGAAACAAATTATAGTTTTGGTTGGACCGCCAAACACGAGTAAAAGTTCGTTTCTTTCAATTCTACTCAGTGCCTTTAATCTCGTCTCGTCTACTATGGGCGAGGAATCGGGCAAGGACAATCAACCGTGGAAGTTTCTAGTGGAAACACAACGCGCTCTCATATTGGACGAAAAAGAAATTCCAAAGTCGGCTAATGAAATTTGTACAGTTCTTCCGACCTCCACTCGCAAACACCATGGTAACACGCAATCTATGGTTGCTACAAACGGCAAATTAATATTTGGCATGAATCAACTTACTGAAATCAACGGACACGCGCTTTTTATGCGTCTCTATTTAATTATCTTTGAACTAAAATTTATCAATCAAGTATCTGATGATTATATGATAACCCGGCGAGACTTTGCTCATTTTCTTCAAAATAAAATTACACCCGTCGATAAAAAGATGATTTATAATTTTTTACACCAATTTTCAGCGGCCGCTAATGTACGCAAATTACTCGAACATGTTTTGAGCGATAGGTTACAAAAGGCCGTTCAGCGTCTAATACCATCCATTTACGCTGGTTTTAACGCGTTGGAGAAACGGTCACGCGTAAAGCCCTTGGATATAGCAGGCTTGGTCAATTACATTCGTTCCAAAACGATGATGTTATTGCGAAACGCTACAAACGACGACAGAGAGGACATTCCAGTGACGATGCCACCAGAATCGATGAAAGCTTTACATTTTCGTCGCGAAGCGAGCATTGAATATAGACTTATTGATGATTATAACATCACCGGTAGTAATAGCATGTTAAACGTGGTAAAAGAGTCTGAATTGAAGAAAATGATATCGCAATATATTTTTAAAGAAGGCAGTCAAGCCTCCAAAGCAAATATTGTAAAAATGTTTGCTTGGTTTACGGACCATTTCGCGTCTTTTTTGGAACCGGATCGATCTTTGGGACTAAAGTTCAGATTGACCGGTAATAAAATTTTTCAACTCCACCTTCAAGAAATACGTCGAGCGAACGATAGACATTGTTTTTCGACAAAACAAACAAATGAATAAATAGTAAAAATTAAAAAAAAATACATTTATAATATAAATATACATATATAGTTTAATACTTTTACGGAAGAAAATGCATGAAAATAGAGTTGATTGTGGCCCTAACGATTAAGACAGGAGTTTGAGGCACGTGCATGAAATGGCTCTTGAAAAACCGAACGAATACACGTTACTGATGACGCTTCGTTGTATCAGGTTCTCGCTTTCACGTAAAAAATATTCGTAAAGGGGGAGGTTATACGAGGGTATATGGGGGGTGATATCTATCTCTCTCTCTCGCAATATATATATATATGTGTGTGTGTAATTCAGGCATTCAGTCATCAAAACACAATGGAGTTAACGTCAACAATTTCTATTATTAAAAAAAATGGAGCAATAACATTGTCTTTAATTAACAAATTTAAATTTGATGAAGAATATATTTCAAAAATAATACAAAAAAAAACCCCTCAAGAGAAAAAGGAATGGAAGCAGCAAAAGGAAGATTGGAAAATGCAAGACACATGGAAACCAGAGACGCGAGAATGGAAGCAGCAAAAGGAAGATTGGAAAATGCAAGACACATGGAAACCAGAGACGCGAGAATGGAAGCAGCAAAAGGAAGATTGGAAAATGCAAGGCACATGGAAACCAGAGACGCGAGAATGGAAACAGCAAAAATATGGAAAATGCAAGACACATGGAAACCAGAGACGCGAGAATGGAAACCAGAGACGCGAGAATGGAAACCAGAGACGCGAGAATGGAAACCAGAGACGCGAGAATGGAAACCAGAGACGCGAGAATGGAAACCAGAGACGCGAGAATGGAAACCAGAGACGCGAGAATGGAAACCAGAGACACGAGTATGGAAACCAGAGACGCGAGAATGGAGGAAACCAAAAACGCGAGTATGGAAACCAGAGACGCGAGTATGGAAACCAGAGACGCGAGAATGGAGGAAACCAAAAACGCGAGTATGGAAACCAGAGACGCGAGAATGGAGGAAACCAAAAACGCGAGTATGGAAACCAAAAACGCGAGTATGGAAACCAGAGACAAGAGTATGGAAACCAGAGACACGAGTATGGAAACCAGAGACGCGAGTATGGAAACCAGAGACACGAGTATGGAAACCAGAGACGCGAGTATGGAAACCAGAGACACGAGTATGGAAACCAGAGACACGAGTATGGAAACCAGAGTCGCGAGTATGGAAACCAGAGTCGCGAGTATGGAAACCAGAGACGCGAGTATGGAAACCAGAGACGCGAGTATGGAAACCAGAAGTATGGAAACCAGAGACGCGGAGTGCCACCGTTACAGCCAACAGAAGAAAATGGTGTCGTAGGAGTGCCACCGTTACAGCCAACAGAAGAAAATGGTTTCGTAGGAGTGCCACCGTTACAGCCAACACCAACGGAGGAAGAAAATGGTGTCGTAGGAGTGCCACCGTTACAGCCAACACCAACGGAGGAAGAAAATGATGTCGTAGGAGTGCCACCGTTACAGCCAACACCAACGGAGGAAGAAAATGATGTCGTAGGAGTGCCACCGTTACAGCCAACACCAACGGAGGAAGAAAATGATGTCGTAGGAGTGCCACCGTTACAGCCAACACCAACGGAGGAAGAAAATGATGTCGTAGGAGTGCCACCGTTACAGCCAACACCAACGGAGGAAGAAAATGATGTCGTAGGAGTGCCACCGTTACAGCCAACACCAACGGAGGAAGAAAATGGTGTCGTAAGAGTGCCACCGTTACAGCCAACACCAAAATGGTGTCATCGTTACAGCCAACACTAATGACACGAGAATGGAAACCAGAGAAACTATAAAATTGTAAAATAAAGAAAAAATAAATTTTTTTATTTTCCCAATTTTTCGTATTCATACCGGTGTTTCCTATAAGCTGAAAGAATAGAGACAGAATTAAATTCTCGTAAAATAATAAAAAACTTTCGGTTGTTCAATGTTACAAATAACAAAAAAAGGTTTGGGTTTTTGAAAGAGATTAGAAGAACTACTGAAGCGGGTTTTAACAATATTATTTCGCAAGAAAAGTTGCCAATAGTGTAAATTGTTGAAAGATATTGCGGAAACGCAGTTTGAGGATGTATATTTTTAGACACAAAAAAACAAATCTATAACAAAAAATATGAGTTTGAATACACCAAAAATATCCACAACAACAAAAAATATTACTACTAACTCACAGAATGTCTGTGTTTTGGTAGTTATGTACTAGCTCACAGAATGTCTGTGTTTTGGTAGTTATGTACTAGCTCACAGAATGTCTGTGTTTTGGTAGTTATGTGTTTCTAAGCGAAACAAAGTGGAGAGGGACAGGGAGGGGTATGTGGACCGGTTTTTTTTGTGGGGAAAAATTAGAGAATGTATGGAATTGCAATAATATAAAAATTCATGAAAAATTGTTGTTTATTGTACATAAGTTTGATATAAATATACAGTGTATCAAAAACAATTCAACAATTTTTTCTTCTCATTATTTACATTTGTCAATATAAAGGTTTCAACAAATTCTTTATCTTTAATCAGTTGAACAATTTTTTCTAAAGGCGTTTCTACAGACTCATCTAAAGGCGTTTCAGAATACCGATATGATGGTTTATAAGAAATAGCAGCTCCATTTTCAACAAGAATTTTAATACTTGCTATATTTTTTTTTTCACATGCATAACATAAAGGAATATTCTTATTCTTATCCAGTACATTGACGTCTGCACCATGTTTTATAGCAAATTTTAATATATCGATCTCGTTATATTTAGCAGCTAGCTGAAGAGTAGTGTCTTTAAAACTTTGTAAACCATTGTAATATCTTTTATTTTCAATAAAATCGTCATTTTCTTCTTCATTCTTGACAATAATTTCAGCCTTTGCACCACACATTAAAGCATACGCCGCAAGATGTGGCTCATGATGCTTAAGCGATAATTCAAGCGTAATATTTTTATAAAACTGGATATTATTTTTCATGTTGTTCTTTTTCACCCAAATATTACCCATTTTCAGATGCCAGAAACGTAATCACCCAGATAAAAGCGGCGAAATCCTGTTGGCATGTACTAGCAAAATTCTTGATATCCAATGTTGTGTAGACGAATGGTTAGTGTTTCACCACATATGTTCGGAGGAAGTATTTATGAAGAGAGCGTGTGAAGGAGGGTGGGGGAAAGGGGAATATAGCAGGGGAAAAAGATTGAGTGGGGGGAGGGGGAGAGTGTTTTAATTTACATTATACCGCGTTGGTTCATCATATGAAGGTGGAGGAGCAGAAGGAACAACGGGTGATAACACAAGTGGTGCAAACTGATTACGTTTGTGTGTTACTAATATTTCTTCAAAATCTCGAATAATCTTAGGATGTAATGAATGTTGTATAAACGCATTTAATTTATCCACTTTATGTACTATTACTATAGTAAAATAACATATCAGTAATATAATTATAATAAAAAATATAATATTTATCCCATGTTGTTGAGTCATGATTTTTTCATATATCCCTTAAGTACTAAAGTAAGACGCTGATTGTTGTGTTTTGAGAATCGAAATGAAAGACAATTGTACAACGTTACGTA
The DNA here is from genome assembly GCA_038098605.1 of Gryllus longicercus. NCBI lineage: Eukaryota > Metazoa > Arthropoda > Insecta > Orthoptera > Gryllidae > Gryllus > Gryllus longicercus. The sequence continues at coordinate 56,228 of JAZDUA010001105.1, read as the reverse complement.
AAACGAAAATTTTATTTATCCCGGGTTTATTCGGTACGCAATTGGTTTTTGAAAATAGAGTCATATGGCCGTTGCCTCTCAATCATGGTAGAGCTCTACTGTCGATATTTGCAAAAATGTTTCATCGACCAATTGAAACAAACGACGCGTTTAATCCGTCGGCGATAAATCTCCTTACGAATCCCAGCGTTCCGCTTGTGCCAGAACGCGTTTTGGATAGGATCAATTACGTGGGGGGTCTCTACTCACACGATGTGTACGGCAAAGTGAAATGCATTATGGAGAAAATGAAGACACCGTTTACGACCTTTCCGTACGACTGGCGTAAATGCCCTACGGATATGAATATATTAAATGCGTTACACGCTACAATCCATCGAGTGGTGAATGAGGACGCTTTCGACGCTTGCTATATATTTGCACATAGCTACGGGTGTATAATCATCGCAAATTGTCTCAAGACGTTTGTCGATTGCGCACAATGTCGTCGCGTTATATCAGGAGTGGCATTTTTCGCATATCCGTTAAATGGTATCATTGTCAACTACGCCAAGTATTCGCATTCGGTTTCGCGTGAGACGTTTGATCGAATCGTCAATCTTCCGTCCGTTCGATATATGGATAAAAAACGCAAAAACACGACACGCTCTCTCCATTTTCTATGGGAAAGATATCCGTATACGCGATTTTGGTACATATTCGGCGAAAACATGGATAGAATCGATGGTAAAGATTGTACGGACGGTAGTGTGCTCCATCCATGTTTCGGTAAAATTACAATGATGGATCAGCGCGTAATTCAACACATTATCGAAATTGGGAGAGAAGAAGGAGAAGAAAAACTGCTGAAAACAAACCGCATACAGGCGCAAAGTATACACTCGGAGTGTATGACGACCACGTTACCGTTAATCATTTCTAATATACAATCAGAGGGAGCGCCGATCACCCTGCCCGATGAATGGGGAACGCCCGTAGGCGTGACGCAAATTACGCCACAAACAATTTCGAAAACGCTAATTTTAAACGGATTGTCTCATTTGAACGTTTTATCTAAATGTTATGACAGTATTAATCAAATAGATAAATATCTTGGTCGGTTTTTGTCAAAAGAGAACACTGGATAATTTTGCAAAAGTACCACATTATAAGACGCCAACAATGTCGTCGGCTAACCCACCAATTCTTAGGAAACCTGATCCGTTTAAATCTGTAGAACCCCCAAATGATACGATCACATTAACAATAACCGATGTACACAACTGGAGAAAAGAAACCACAGAAATATTTAAGAATATCCGAGGATGGGGATCTTTAAAGCCTGAAAATACCAAAGCAGTATTTTTTCAATTTAACAAACTTCTCGAAAAAATCGATAAAGCAATGAACGATCCAAAAAATAAGAATCTATTTGAACAGGAGCGAAACAAGTTGAAGATGCAATTAAATGAATTATTAATTACTAATACCGAGAACCCAAATACATTAAATTCAATAAATACTTCTCTTGATGCGACAATCGAATCACTAAAAACAATCAAAGAAACACAAAATGAAAAGATTCAACTTTTGGAAGCACAATTTAACGACGTTGAAACGCAACTAAAAAACTTAGTAGGGAGATTCACATACGATTCTCAATATTCTACCCACACAAAGTCAATAGTATCAATTTTAAGTCAATTAATATCAATACGAAATGAAATAAGACAGAAGGAAGCAAAAATAGCGCTATTAGAAAAGAAAAATGCAGATAACGATATTCTTATTGCAGAGCTAACAAAGATGAATACCGGTTTAAAAAACAAAGAACAGCAAAACCAGCAAAAGTCGAATAGTGTGGAACAACAATTACGTATAAATGTTCAAAAAGAACAAGTCGAAAATACACAGTTAAAAAATCAAATTTCTAAATTAAAGAATGAAGTGTCAGAATTGAAAAACCAATTGGTAACCAAAAACACGGAACTAGATGCTTTATTTTCAAACATCAAATTAACATCAGAGAAAGAAAAAGAAATGGAACAACGGAATAGAGATATGGTTATTGAAATAGATGAAAAAAAGAAAAATATAGAGGAGCTACAAAAACAAAATACAAAAATACAAACACAAAAAGATAATTTAACGAATCAATTGTCTGAGTTGCAATCAGAATTGATACGGTTAAAGGATGTAAAGATAAACGAAGATGCGGAAAAACAGCAACGGTTACAAGATTTACAAAATAAATTACAAGAATTAGAAAACCAAAAATATCAAGAACTCGCGCAAAAAATTCGAGAAATAGAAACGTTGAAAACGACAATTGAAAACACGCAAAGGGAAGTGGCGAACAAGAATACAGAAATTACAAATATAACAAAACAATTAGATACAACCAATACAAATTTCGAAAACAAACAGAAACAATTGCGTGATAAAATGAAAGAGGTCGAAGATGAAAATAAAAAACTCAGAGATATGGAAACGCAATTAGATAGGTTAAAAAAACAACACCAACTCGATCTCGATGTGAAATCTCAAGAAATTGAACAATTACATAAACAATTGAAAAATTTGCAAAGCCAAAGAGATAAGGAATTGACTATGCAATTGGAACAGATTAAAGAAATACAAACCGAATTAAATAATTTGGAAAAGCGTACAAAGAAGAATCGCGAGGATAAAATACAAGATATCAAAAGAACACAGAAACAATTAAATGAATTAAAATCAATCATAGATCAAGAATTTGCAAAGAAAGAGAAATCATTCTTGGAGGCCATCGAGGAAAAAATGAAGACGATTACAGTATTGGAAAATAAGATTCAAGATTTAATACGTTCAAAAGAAATTGTCGACTCGAAACTGATAAATAAGGAACAGATTATAGAAGAAACAAAAAATCAACTCGAGTCTCTAACCAAAGAACAACGCGCCAAAGATGAACGTTATCAGTTTATTCAACAAGCCCTAGAAGATGTAAAGAACCAAAAACAATTGATCGAACAAGAACTAACAACGTTACGTGAACGTTTAGACAATCCCGATAAACAAACAACCACAATAGACGTGGATGCTATTGAACCCCCAACGTCTCTCAACGATACCAACATTCACAAGTTGTGTGTCAATCTCGACGTACCAAAGGCACTCGAGATTGAAAAAGAAAATGTAGAAAAGAAAATAATTATGGCATATAACATGTTACAACAAGAATTGAAAGCATGTAAATGTCATGTTAAAAAGTACAATAGTTTAAAAGAAGAGTCGTCGTCGTCGACGACATCGGATGCTTCAATCATAGCGGAAGCAGCTCTCGTTCGTCATTTTCAACATGCGTGTTCCTGTAAAAAACTAATTTCTTTTATAGAATCACAATCTAATAAAATGAAGTTGCTTGCTAAAAAATTAGACGACAATCAAACGACAGTCGTACAAACAAATTGTGAAGAACCATTTCCTCGATTTATCGTCAATGGAAACATTATAAAATACAGCGACTTGAATGTTATGGATTATTCTGTGGAACTCGACATGCATGTCATTGTATCTTTCTTTGCTCCTCATAAATATGAAAAATGATTGCAAAAAGGAATAATTCCTTTTTTTTGAACTTGTTTTTTTCTTCGTATTTATCTGTGACGCCAGAGACGATCATCGAAGCGGATAATAAGACATAGGACAATCTCTAAATAAGTTACAAATTACAATGGAGCCTGGAAATGACAATTCTCTACATGATTTATGGATGAACTTTGAAGATAAGTTACAAAAATTATGTGATGTCGTTGAATTAGTTGATAATGAATTAGGTGATATCGGTGAGAAGGAAGATGGTGAAATAACGATTGAAAATGATGAGAAGGAAGATGGTGAAATAACGATTGAAAATGATGAGAAGGAAGATGGTGAAATAACGATTGAAAATGATGAGAAGGAAGATGGTGAAATAACGATTAAAAATGGTGAGAAGGAAGATGGTGAAATAACGATTGAAAATGATGAGAAGGAAGATGGTGAAATAACGATTGAAAATGGTGAGAAGGAAGGTGGTGAAATAACGATTGAAAATGATGAGAAGGAAATAACGATTGAAAATGGTGAAATAACAATTGGTGATGAAATAGCAATTAGTAATAATAATAGTGAAATAACAATTGGTGATGAAATAGCAATTAGTAATAATAATAGTGAAATAACGATTGGTGATGAAATAGCAATTAGTAATGAGAATAGTGAAATAGCAATTAGTAACGAGAATAGTGAAATAACGATTGAAAATGATAGAAAAAATAGGGAAATAGCAATTAGTGATGAGAATAGTGAAATAGCAATTAGTGATGAGAGAAAATATATAAAAGTTTTAACAAATAGTAAAAAACAACATTTCAATCTTGTTCGTAAAAGAAGATACATCACCATTAAAGATGAATAATCAGCTTGATCGAATAGTAGATGAATTTGATTATTATTTGTTTGATTTTGCTAATTTATGTGAAAACGCAAAAATTGTAAAGTTAATTTTGTTATATTTTAATGACTTCCCGTCTCCACCGTTTACGCTCAACTCAACGTCTTGTTTTGAAACGCAAACGTTTGGTGACACCGACAAGGATTTGTATCCCGAATTACAAGGACAGATTCATCGCGATTTTAGAGACGTTTTTAAGAATAACAACAAGTCATATACGTGTTGTGTCACTCAAGAGAATCGTCACGTGTGTGACGCAATGCCCGTCATGATTGGGTCGCGGGTGGAAGCGGACGTTGTTTACTCTCGCCTCTCGACTCTCACCAACAACAAAATTACGTCTGTATTCGGCTTTGATGGCGAGTTCACACGTCTGTACCGCGGGACGTACATCATCAACTCGCATTTACGTAGTTCGTGGCGCACCGAAGTGTGTAATAATACGAACGCGTTTGTGATGCGCGGAAAACCGTCAACGCAACGATACATTGCCAATTCGGTCGTAATGTTTTATCCAGATACGTCTAAAATGATGCAATTATCGATTGGTTTAGATTCAAAAAAAATTACGTGTCGTCGTGCCGATGCTTCGGAAGAAACAATTTCGCGAAATGACGAGTTAAAGCGAGTTTTCCATTTGGCTACTGACAAGTTTTTCACGGCGAGTGAAGCCGATGAGCTCTTGTGTTATGACGTAAACGTCTACACTGCATTCGCGTCTGAAATTCTGAAAACGAATACACACATTGATTCGCTAAAAAATAAATGCTTTAAAAATTTTGTAGTTTTACTTTACAAATACATTACGAAAAACGGATTCTTCTTTAACCACGACGAAAATACAATTCAAACAAACGTGTGCGGAGGATATCTTTTGGAATGGGGATTCAGTCTCAGAACAAACATGTATAACAATGACTTGGATTCGCGCGAACAGAGACACTTTAACGTGTACCACAATGAAACGGAAACCAAATCTCAAGGCGGTAGAACAAAGAGAAATGTACCTACAATATTCAATTTAATCACTATATCCAACATTGCGATGATACGTTTTATCGTGTGTAGTTATAATACAACTATGAATAGAAACAGAAATCGACAATTCTCTTCGTCCATGTACCCAGATGGAAAGGGTTTTATCGACGAACAATTTGTGGGTAAAAGTAATAAGATACCTAAAAAATTGTACTCGTGCGAAGGTGTTGTCGAAAGCAGATGTAGAAATGAAGATGTTGTCCAATTACACAGACTGCTCTTGTTTTGGTATTTTCGTCAGAAACAATCGTCGTCGTCGTCGTCATACACGAAGCACGATTTTATATGGGAGGGAAAACGCGTCTTTATCATGAACGTACCTACTCGCATCTGTTTAAAGCACACACAAGACGAAATCGACCTCACATTGTTCCTCAAACGACATTGTCGAGGAGATGTACAAGTGTATGGCATTAGCGAGTATTTTATTTCCATAACCATAACGGACGGTGTTTTGATGCGCCCTTTTGTCATTCCACACACGAGTGCGAGAGTCTTGTGTTCTCGCGTCGAACACGAGTATTGGCTAGGAAGCGCTGCAGCCGTTGACCAACACTTTACCGACGTTCGACCGCATTGTGAATTGGAAACAATTATTCGAGGACCGAATGCGGTAGAAGAGTTTTTACACACGTCCGTTTCGAAACGCAATATGGTTTTTGATCAAATTCTCAATACGGCGTCCAGCGTTCAGTTTAGTCACCACGGTGAATTTATGGCGCGGTTTTCTCAAGTGTACGTAGATGGAAAGTCTGGAGACTGTGACGAGGCCGTTCGCAGTCTTCGAAGAGACAGACATCCCCGCTTTTTTTCTTCCGATCCGGATTTAGACGATTCGTTTCTCTTGCTTCCCGCAACGTTTGACGACATTGCCGGAATGACGGAACAAGATGCATACGTCATAGATGCCAATTCCGGTATTCGGCAAAAAAATATTCTACATGCGAATCGTACCGTGAAAATTCACGAAAAGGACAAAATTTTAGTAACGGATCCCAGACGAACCATTATGATGTCTAAAAATCCAAACGGCACAGTCACTGGTGTTTTTATATGGCTAGCTCTAATCTTCCACAGTTCTGATTTCACTGACATTGAAGAATCGATCGTCCAGAGTAAATATTCAAAAATTTACGTTTACAACGATAAACGCATTACCTATTTTATCCTCGAAATAAAAGAAACTTGTTTTCTCGCTGGTGTTAACGCGAATCACAAGCCAGTAATACAAACCAAGGTCTTTTGCGAGCGTACGCCGCACGCATTGGAAACAAATTTTGACATTACAATCGCCGTGACGGTGGCCATCGATTCACCCATTTACCCGGGCACCAAACTCTTTACGCTCGCCGGTCAAAAGGGACTCGCGCGTCCAGTGTGCGGTCTCAGTGACATGTACCATTCCGTTTCTCCACACGGACGATACGGATCGTCGTTTCGACCCGTCATCTTAAACAATATCGCAACGCTGGAATCTAGAACACCTGTCCACGAAATTAGCAATTTTATCAATAACGAAGGCGATCCGCGAATTACGTCATTGTGTTCCAGAGACGATCAATTCATAGATGTCGCCGTGTGTCGATATATGATTCTGCCCAATCAACCCGTGCCATTACAAAACAAAAGTCAAAATCGTGTTGACTTTTTGACCCATGTGGCTTTGTTTTGCTCGGGGAGTTGGGAAACATTTTTTGGTTTAAATGAATGTCTAGACAACGAATACACCGAAACATTATCCAAACTAATGTTATCGGTCGTTCAAAAAACTTTAACGACAAAATCATACGATTGGTCCAATGTGTTTCTCGACACAGAAACTATTACGTCGCTCGAAGAAGCGTATAATGATTTTAAAAAACTCTCCCAAACTATTAAAATTATTCGAAAGAAAACAAAAAGGAATCCAAAAAAATCACATTCAAAAAAGAAAAAGTAATCATGTCGATTTTTTCTGATAATATTTCTGTAATAAATTTCGATTTCGATACAAGTGGATTTTTTTGCAAAGGAGAATCCGGAACTGTCGCTTGTGTCACAAGAGTCTTGGGTCTCTCCGTTGTGGGAAAGAGGCAAAACAAAATAATGTGTATCATAAAAATATTTTAATGAAAATATTATGTATGTTAAAATAAATTTTAATTATACAGTTGTGTTCTTTATATTTTTCAAAATCTCTAGAAAATTGACTAAATTACAATAAAAATATTTTTATTATGTTTTAAAAGAGTTGTAATGTGTTGAAACAGATTTTCATACGTGTGGAAATCGTTAAAATATTATTTTTCTTTTATTGCGTTATATGGTTTCTTTCGAAAAAGAATAATCTAAATTATTTCCTACTAGGCAAAATATATTTGACGAGAGTGGGTGTTGGTGTTGTTTATGTAAATGTTAATTTACAAAAATATAAATCGTGACGGCCCCCCTCCCCCTTCCTGTCTCTTCCCCAAGGGAGGGGATAAGCATATATATATACAAAATATTTCATAGAGTGTTCAACGTGCTTTAGCCATACAAAACGCTTTTCACAATGTCTGATAATTCCGTTGCTATATGTGATCAAGTGGAACAGAGTCGAATTTCTTTCCTCGAACAAATGCTTGAGCAAAAGGAACAGGAAAAGAAAGTCTTGGAACAAAGGCTTGAACAAGAAATGGCAGAAAAGCGTAAAGATGCTGAAATATTGACACTTAAAAATAAATTATTGGAAAAGGAAATTAAAATTCAAAACATGAAGAATGTAATTATAAATCTTTTGGAAGAAATAAAAGAACTGGAGACTCAACTGATGATTAAAGAGATGGATCAAAAGATGGATTAATTGATGAATCAAGAGATGGATTAATTGATGAATCAAGAGATGGATTAATTGATGAATCAAGAGATGGATTAATTGATGGATCATGGATTAATTGATGGATTAATTGATGGATCAAGAGATGGATTAATTGATGGATTAATTGATGGATCAAGAGATGGATTAATTGATGGATTAATTGATGGATCAAGAGATGGATTAATTGATGGATTAATTGATGGATCAAGAGATGGATTAATTGATGGATTAATTGATGGATCAAGAGATGGATTAATTGATGGATTAATTGATGGATCAAGAGATGGATTAATTGATGGATTAATTGATGGATCAAGAGATGGATTAATTGATGGATCAAGAATGGATTAATTGATGGATCAAGAATGGATTAATTGATGGATCAAGAGATGGATTAATTGATGGATTAATTGATGGATTAATTGATGGATTAATTGATGGATCAAGAGATGGATTAATTGATGGATCAAGAGATGGATTAATTGATGGATTAATTGATGGATTAATTGATGGATCAAGAGATGGATTAATTGATGGATTAATTGATGGATCAAGAGATGGATTAATTGATGGATTAATTGATGGATCAAGAGATGGATTAATTGATGGATCAAGAATGGATTAATTGATGGATCAAGAGATGGATTAATTGATGGATCAAGAATGGATTAATTGATGGATCAAGAATGGATTAATTGATGGATCAAGAATGGATTAATTGATGGATCAAGAGATGGATTAATTGATGGCTTAATTGATGGATCAAGAGATGGATTAATTGATGGATCAAGAGATGGATTAATTGATGGATTAATTGATGGATCAAAAATAAAGAGATGAATGATTTCTGTTTATAAAGAATATTTTTTTTGAAACTTGATTTTCAAGTATAAATAAATTGTATCTATGTACTATAAAAAAATGTAATTTTAAATAATTTTTTTTAAAATAAAAATTATATAGTTTTTTATTTTTTTACTCTCAGTCCATTATCTGAAAAAACATTTTGACATTTAGAAGGAAAAAAAACCCTTAATAACGGTGGTATATAAATTGTGCAAAGAAATTTTACAAAGGTTTGTGTAAAGATTTGTGCAAACCTTTTTTGCAAACGATTTTTTACATGGAAATGTTTGGAGAAATGGCTACATTCCGCATATAAATTTTTGATACTGATATCATAAACAAACCCCCTAAACGGAGTAGCGAGGCGACACTCGAAAACGGGATACTGTCAGCCCTACTAATAAAAGCGTGGTGTAACATGGGTATACCACGCACGCTTATTCTGGAACTAGAGCTAAAGAAAGTGAGAGATTGAAAAACAAGAACATTTGTTAAGAGTTCAGTGGGCCAAAGAGCAGCATGATAAGTTAATGAGCATTTTGAGTCCGCAAGAAGAAATTTTGTATAAGCAATTACAGAAGTAAATTGTAATAAAATTATTTTTTCACAAATGTATTATCTTTTCTTTCATTTCAGCCTAGTGAACCAAATACCAAATATTAAGTGAATTATATGTAAATTGAAATTCTTATAGGAAGTTAGAGTATTTAAAAGAGTCGCTTTCAAAAGCCTAAGCAAAAGCATGGGAAAATGTCATTTTAGCACATTCAATATAGACTTCAATCTCAATTTCTTGCAAAGGTGTGCAACACAACATAGTCAGCATGAAGCCTAAATCTAATAGTTCTGTGCATATCAGCTATTTAAATTTTCATAAATAACTAATGATTATTCAACAATTGATCACCCTACCTTTCTAAAGAGTATCAAATTTTCCTGATTAAATTATAACATAATAGAATGTGCAATTGAAAGTGAAAGAGAGCAAAAAAAACTTTGAAATATCTTCTTATACACGGTCTTAATCATCATACTTTTGTAGTCTGCGTGTCACTGCGCTGAGCAGGTATATATACATGAAAAGACAAAAGAAACCACGAAACACATGCACAAACAGCTGGAGACAAATGACTATTGCGAAGTGCTTGTTTTAGTCGCGATTTTTCCTTATTCCATAATTTGATATAAATAAAAATAAATAATGGAAATATTTTTTTTTATTTTCCAATTCCTCCCGATCCTTCCAAAAAAAGCATACAAAACATTCAGGAATCCTCGCTAGAACACCTTACAGATTTATTTCAGTAGATTGTTTTCGACACCCTCCCTCGAAATAATACATTGCGTAGTGGCTTTAGCCTCCGCGGAAAGGTCTCGCATTTCGCTAACTCCACACACATCCTCTCCGATATCGAAACAACATAAGCATAGCAGCCTCCACCACCACCTCCTCCTCATCCCTCTCCTCTTATCTTCCTTCTTCTATATTTCACAAATGTCCTCCCACCACCGCATGTTGAAGATTTTTACAACCGAAGAATGTGGTGGTGGTATTGGATTGTAATTGGTATTGATTTTTTTGTGTGCGTCATGTACCCCCTCCATCTATGTAACCCGTCTTTAAAAGCGCGCGTGTATGTGATAGTTGTGTCAGTGAAGCAAAATGGAGACATCAGCATCACCACCAAGATATATGATCATCAGTAGCGTACCATTTACAATCCGTAAACTACCGTGGCGGTACACTAGTGATATACCGTCAACGTCAATCCAACACAACACGAGTGATGTTGGTGTAATTCAACACACTAGTGGTGGTGTTGGTGTAATTCAGCACACTAGTGGTGGTGTTGGTGTAATTCAACACACTAGTGTAATCCAGCACACTAGTGGTGGTGAAATCCGGCACAAGCACAATATTAGTGGTGGTAGTGAAATCCAGCACAATAGTGGTGGTAGTGAAATCCAGCACAATAGTGGTGGTAGTGAAATCCAGCACAATAGTGGTGGTAGTGAAATCCAGCACAATAGTGGTGGTAGTGAAATCCAGCACAATAGTGGTGGTAGTGAAATCCAGCACAATAGTGGTGGTAGTGAAATCCAGCACAATAGTGGTGGTAGTGAAATCCAGCACAATAGTGGTAGTGAAATCAAGTACAATATTAGTGGTGGCACTTGGCGTATAATCCAACATAATAACCTTAAAATTCGTTTGAAATCGAGCGGTGTTGAGCACAATATTAGTGGTGGTGATGTAATTCAGCACAATATTAGTGGTGGTGATGTAATTCAGCACAATATTAGTGGTGGTGATGTAATTCAGCACAATATTAGTGGTGGTGATGTAATTCAGCACAATATTAGTGGTGGTGATGTAATTCAGCACAATATTAGTGGTGGTGATGTAATTCAGCACAATATTAGTGGTGGTGATGTAATTCAGCACAATCTTTTAAAACCGAGTGGTGCACTAAAAAGGAAAGATGTGGTACCATCTAAAAGTCAATCTTGTAAAATTCAGTATAGTCAGTATAGTATTCTAAAAAGTGTATTATCGTGCAAATCTTCATCAAAAACCCAGCATAGTATACTAAAAAGTTTGTTATCGTGCAAATCTTCGTCAAAACCTAGTGGTGCAAAAAAAAGAAAAAATGTATTACCGTCAAAAATTCATCAACGTAAATATTTAAAATCATCTTTTAGTAGTGTATCGTCGTCTGTTTCTAATGTACCGTCTAAAGGTAAAAAATTTTCAGAGAAAGAAGCAAAATGGATTGTTAATCTCGTAAATATAAATCCTGCCTTAACGTCTTATGATGTAAGACAATTAGTGCAATTGTATTTAAATAAGACATGCGGTGAATCAACAATGTATCGTTTTCTAAGAAAATATTTTATTTATGATGCAAAAAAAAAATAAAATGAAAAAATTAAATGTAATAATAGAAAAACTTTGGAATAAATTAGGCGACTTTCGATATATATTAGTAAACTCACAGTGGAAAGGAATGAAAAAAGTATCGTGGGTGATGAAGAATAGAAAAAATAACGTAGACAATAAATTGAAAATTACTTCTAATTTTAACAATTTAACTATTTCTTAATTATAAAATACACAAATGTTAATGATTTTTTTTCTACCTTATTTCTTAATTATAAAATACACAAATGTTAATCATTTTGTTTGTTTTTTTTTCTACCTTATTTCTTAATTATAAAATACACAAATGTTAATGATTTTGTTTGTTTTTTCTACCCTTTCCGTTCCTCTTCTGAATGACTTATCAGAGATTGGAGACATTCATATATGAAATTTAATTTTGGAATAAACACGCTACAACATAATAATTTTTCGATATTTGAATCAATTTTTTCTTTTTCGATTTTTTTAAAGTTTCCATTATAACTATTGGCAATTATATCATATAAAATGTAAGCAAAAGATACCATTAATTTGTCATGTGTATTATTTTTCTCGCATAATTGTTCTTGAATGCGCGCAATACACATATCTCTAAGCGTAGAAAATAGATTTTCAAACATGAAACATTGCTCTTTAGAAGAGCTATTGACTACATCGACAAGACGCAATACAAATTGTTTAATTTGCAACGTTTCTACAAAGGGATATTTGTTACCGTCTATCAATTCTTCCACGAGATGTTTGTATTTTTCCTGTTGTTGAGACTGTTCTAAAATTTTTAATTTATGTTTATTTTGAAATATTATCGTTTTAAATAAAACACGTTCTTTTTGTCGATATAGAAAACATACATTTTCTGTAAAGTTTCGCCGTTTATAAAAAATTTTCTTCTGCAGCGTCATGTTCCCGTTTCCAAATAAAATGTTTTCAAATTGTTCCGCTTTGTTATTACCATCGAGTAAACGTAACCATGGGTCCGATTTCCAAGGCGTTAAAACATTTGATTTTGAATGAAAAATGAAAACAAAAATTCTATTCACTATAATATCTAACGTTGTGAAATCATTATTGACACTTTTTCCACATTCTAAAATGTGAAATAAAAGTGCAAATGTAACAATGTGATCGATTAACGAAACCATTTGCGGATAGAGTTGGGGATGGCATAATTTCTCGTCTAAATATTTTATTAGATGAATAATGTTGTTTTTTGGCATCTCTTTGACAGGTCTCATGGTGTTTGTTAATAAATATCGAATATAAAATATATCAATCAACATTTGTTGATTAGATTCAATGTGGGAAATCATATTGTTTAAAATTTTCCTAACTGATTCCGTTTCTTGATTTGTATTTTTAATTTGATTCTTGTATAGTTTTTTTAACGAAAATAATCCTAATTTTATACAATATTCAAGGGCAGAGGTAATATTTTTGTAAAAATCCTGTGTCACACTAACGTTTTCACTAAAATATAACATTTTAATTACATTGTAAATATCTTCTGAAAGTGTAAATGATGAGGGAAAGAGAATGGAAATTTTTTTATCAGTAATGAGGGTAACTTTTAATTTATTCATAAAATATACAGGTAAATCAACCACCTGTTCCATGTTGACCCGACGTGTTAATATTCAATCAGTCTTATATACAATTTTAGGTTTACGTTGAGAAAAAAAACACGTTTTCTTTAATTTCAAGATCACATTCAATAGTGATACAAATTTCCTATTCTGTAATAAGACGATCCACATTGATCAACTACGCAAGATGCTACAACCTTCCCCGATACCAAACGACCATTTTTTTTTAAACAAATCGTCCTCGGCTTCGGGAGAGAGCGCCTCTCGCGAATCTGGATTCGGTCTCGACAACATTGCCAGCGACAAACCGCCTAATATGCTCTGTGGTCGAACGACGATAACGATGCAACATTCCCTTCGAGCGTGCCCTATTCGAGATTTTGAGGATTACGCTCACGTATCGCACAACACTATAGTGGACCTACAATGTGGAGTGAACGCGGAAAACGATTGTAGTCATATCGTTGTCAATGCCCCCTATTCACGACTTGCAAACGGCCGAGAGCTTGTGCACGAAATACCTTCGTTCATTTCCGATTTTTACAATGTTGCATTACACGAATTGAGCGTCACCTATAACGTTCTCGGTTACAGTAGTAACGACATGACGTGTTCGCTTTCCACCACGTTTTGCAACTCAATCTCTAATTACATTCCCCTTCTCGCCTTTGTTCCAAACTATCCGGCCGAAATATGGAAAATTATGGAAGTTTTACACAACTTTATTCTAGCATTTTACAACAAGTTTTTAAAGTTTCCCACACGAGTTCTCCTATTGAACATGGTATGCGACTCTCCGCACGAATACATCGATAGAGCTATAGATGTCGTTTTGGGACGGCCCTCTGTGTTTCAAGATGACGAAGAGAATGATGGAAATTCACCGCCTTATTGCAAGTGGTTACCAACGGCTCCGCTTGCATTTAGCGACACGTTTGCGGGGGCGTGTTCGGCTCTACAGGACGTGTGGAGTAGACTGCTTTCGAATGTCATCGCGACGGTCATTTTGACGGATAAAACGACGCCACTGGACAAGCGAGAATACGTCGTACAAAAACTACCCATTCACAAAGAAGAACTGATTAGATTCAAACAATTGCCTACAATAGACTGCCCGAGCAATAGTCACTGCGTAAAACAATGTACCATGAATGATGTATTTGAGTGTAGAGTACAAAAGTATATTAACTTATGTAATAAGGCAAAATATATGGTGATGGCGATATTTAGAACAGATTGCATTGGAGGAAAATCCGACAATGACCACGTTGAGGTTGTCTTGAGTCATGTAATTTCATGTTTCCCCCTCCACGCGTTATCGATGGATGACCTCTGGGTATGGTATATATTAGTGGGTAAGCTCATCCAGACCAGGAAAAACACTTGTGGCACTCTGTTAAACAAATGGGAATGCAGTAAAGGAAGTCAACAACGACGAACAAAAGCAAACGTTTCAGATTCTCTTAGAAAATTGGGAGACAGCATTCGTATATACTTGGGATATAAGAAAGTCGGATCTTACTCGACGAAACAACCCATTTATCATATACCAAATCATCATCATGGTGATGCAAACGAGAAGTAAAACGAAAATGCTTCGAGAGAAAAATTGTCAAAAAGGCATAGAGGAAGAAGAAAAAGTTAGAGGTAGGAAGCAACGTTTCGTAACATCGACAATAATTCGACAATTGACGACAAAAGTAAGAAGGGAGGAGAAAAATCGTAATGCATTGTTGACCAAGGCGATTAAGTTGAAGAAGACACAGTTTTCACAAATGCTCGTAAAATTGGATAAAAAAATAAATAAAAAAATAAACACGAATGATTCAAAATGTTTTGCAAAAACAATCAACGTAGATGGTTTAATTGCTCATTCGCAAAAATATAGGGGGGAACCCAAATCGCGACAGTGTCAAATTATGGAAAATAAAACGTCTATCGAACTATCGTCATATGTGAAAAAAACTATACACAATGTGATTGACTTCTTTAATAACGCCAATACCAAAAACAATAGAATGTCTGTATATGATGTGTCGTACAACAATCGCCGAGATATACAATTGATTATTGCGCAATTGGCGAGCATCGCGATGAGTGATTTGGTAATAAATCAAGTGGCTATAATAAATAGATCGCATTTGGCTATGAATTTATTAAAAAAGTGTTTGGAAATGGATTCCGTTAAGCGTGAATTTGACATGGTTGTCGTCCTAAACGATAGCCTTCAATCTTTGTGTAGCGACAATCCGAACACGCGACATCCTCTGACAATGATTGTGGAACATCAGTTGCATAAAATGTTAAAGAATATCTGTAATGAACAATTTTTAGATATATTGAAACAAGTGAGTGGTATCAACAATAATATGATGATAAATTGTTCGC
Source organism: Gryllus longicercus (assembly GCA_038098605.1). Classification (NCBI taxonomy): domain Eukaryota; kingdom Metazoa; phylum Arthropoda; class Insecta; order Orthoptera; family Gryllidae; genus Gryllus; species Gryllus longicercus. The sequence goes on along the minus strand of JAZDUA010001105.1, from coordinate 40,155 downwards.
TTTTCAAACATGACGGAGACGATACTATTCTTATCATTCTCGATAATCTATATAAAATGAATGATATTCTCTTACGTTTATTAATTGCTTGGAAGACTATAGAGCCGTTTAATAAATGGAAATTGATGATTTTAATAGCGCGTCCGTTAACAAAGAAAAATGAGGATGGTAAAATTGTCCACGTGTGCAATAAATTGAAAATTCCTTATAAACGTTCCGTGAGTCCTCTTCTTTTGATGAATATTGCTTCGCAGTCGGTAATCGACGATTGTTTCGCCTTAGATCAAAAAAATTTATATTGTGCGACAGATGTTTTGTCCTATATTCGATTTACAGATAATTTTTGTTCGAAATTTATAAAAACCGGAGAAGCGGTCATCTCCAATGATAAATTAATTTGTGATCCAATTATTGTTGGATTGGAATACGTTGTGACGCACAGTTTAATACATCTCGGTTTATTTTGCGGGGATCACGTTATAGTCGAGGCGTTTGATAAAAACAGCGACGGACACATCGTTTCTATAATCACGAAACGTATTGGCGATAATAACATTTTTCACGTGCCGGTTATTGAAGTGAATTGGTTGTCTAATAAATTATTGTATCGACAAAATAATTGTTTTCAAGATATTCGCAAAAACACGCCCAATGTTACATTTAGCGGGAAGATGGGCAACCGTTTGATGAAATATGAAAACGTATTACAGGAACGCAATAGATATTATTGTATACCGTTGATGTTAAATTGTATTTATTCGGAAAATAGAGAATATGATATTGATAATGAGGGTAAAAATGTTATATTATTGGTAAAAAATATGTCTTCCGAAACAACAAATCAATTACAAAAGAAAATTAGCAAATTCAATCGCAAATGTGTTACAATACTACAAAACAACTTTCTTGGATCTATAATTTATAATTAATAAAACAATAAAAAATTTGGAATGCATTTTTTTTCCTTTACCTTCCCACTTAACCGAAGTAACCAAAAAATATTAAAATCACTTAAGTTTTTCATTCTGTATGTTAGTAAAGGAATAACTGAAGAGAATATTTACATGGTGATACATTTACAGTCGGCAACAATGTTGTCAGTCGGAACCATAATTTAGAAAAAAAAAGAAATTTAGAATAATTTTTGTTAGCTTCAAAAAATTCATTCAACATTTTATTATTTCATATAAGTTGTTTACGAAATTTAGAATCTTTACACAAACCTCTTTGCACAATTTATATACCACTGTTATTAAAGTTTTTTTTTCCAAATGTCAAAATGTTGCAAAAAACGTTCTTTTTCAATATTTCAATCAAATAATAAAAGATCAATATATTTTTATCGTGATACTGTCAATACTATAAAATATTTATCTATGCTTTCAAATATTGATGTCATTTTAATAATTATTCTTATTAATTTAATGAATAATGATTGTTGGGATAATACCATTATTAATGTAATAAATAATAGTATATAGAGTTATTAAAAAATAAAACTATATAATTTTATTTTAAAAAATTTATTTAAAATTAAGTTTCAAAAAAAAATTCTTTATAAACAGAAATCATCCATCTCTTTATTCATCAGTTGATTCATCTCCGATGATCATTCCAGTAACAACCGAATTTAATTTTTTAGTTAGGATATTTTTGTCTTTCTCCAGTTCTTTTATTTGTTCATGAAGAATAGTATTTATCTTCTCCATGTTTTGAATTTTGTTTTCCTTCTCCAATTTTTGATTTTTCAGTGTCAATATTTCAATATCTCTACGCATTTCTTCTATTTCTTCCTCTTTCATTCGCAGCATTTCAGAATAAAGTTTGTCCTTTTGTTCAAGCCTTTGTTCCAAGACTTTCTTTTCCTGTTCCTTTTTCTCAAGCATTTGTTCGAGGAAATGAATTTCCACTTGACGTATAGCGATGGAATTATCAGACATTGTGAACAGCGTTTTGTATGGCTGAAGCACGTTGACCACTCTGTGAAATATTTTGTATTGAACACTCATATATATATATATGCTTTTATCGGAAAGGGTGATGGTTTACTTTGAAACTATCCCTCCCTTAGGGGAAGAGACAGGGGGGGGGTCACGATTTATATCTTTGGAAATTAGAAATACATTTCAAAAGTGCCAGAATAGCTGAAAAATTCATTCAACATTTTTATTATTTCATATAAATTGTTTACGAAATTTAGAATTATTTTTGTTAGCTTCCAAATGATGTGAGCAATAGACGATACCAGATTATGGATAAATAATTAAATACAAAAAATAAAAAACAAAAATAATTCTAAATTTCTTTTTGGTAGCTACCAGATTATGGATAACAATGGAATAGGAAAATTTAAATTAAATACAAAAAAAATTCATTCAACATTTTTATTATTTCATAAAAGTTGTTTGTTTACAAGTACAAATCATGAATAACAATGGAATAGATTAAATACAAAAAAATTCATACATATGTTTCAAATTGTTAATTCACTTGTTTTGGTAATATATTCTTCAAATTGCTTGTTTACTTGAAAGTATGAATCTTCAGCATTAATATGACATACATTTATATTATAATCAAAAAACATTTGTTTAATACATTCAATATTTTTATCATATCTATCAACACGTTTATTAAAAATTTCCGCAACGTCATCTATTCGACGCAAATTACTTCGACCTAGAATACGCTTTTCACAAGTCTTTGTAGAACAATCAAATACAATAAGAGCACAATGATGAAACGAAGCAATCTCTTTGCAATTTTTTTGCCAGTATTCAAATTGTTCTTGGTCTAGTGGAAAACCGTCAAATAAAAAAATTTGTAATGGTTTTTTGTCCACAAGTATAGTTTCAATGTTGTTTTTGATTAATTCGTAAGTAATCCCATCTGGTACTTTTTTACATTTGGAAATACATTTTTGTATTTCCTCACCTTTTTCACCTTGTGCTGAACGTAATAAATCGCCAATGGCAATATGGTGTATGATTTTTCCCATATTTGCGTTTTCTTTCATCGTTTCAGTAATTTTACATAGAGTTGTTTTTCCACTTCCTGGTTTTCCTACTATATAATATATAATATTCATCTTTAAATAACTGGTCTTTGAACACTCTGGTCTAAAGCACTAATGTTGTCTGTAGTTGTTGTATGACCACAGTTGCTTATATACCACCACGGTTAGGGGGAGGGGGATTGTTACGTCCGTAATACGTCATGCATTTAGTCAGTAATACACAAAAGTAAACCAAAAAATATGACATGTAATATTGTTGTTGATAGCATCTTTGACGATGAAGGGTTTTGCAACGGGGGAAACTGAAGTACCAACGACGAGGGTAATGATAGTGTTTGATAACACTGTGGTATCGAAACGTTGGCTACATCACCTTCGATACACGTTGTAGTCGTGAACCATACATACACAAGACAACTCGTGTTTGTTGTTTTATTGAGATTAGTAATATATATCGTGTGATTGTAGACAAAAGAATCGTTTGAAACGTTGAGGATACCATTATATATTGTATCGTTTCCTTGTGTAACCCCTATATATATTGTATCGTTTCCTTGTGTAACCTCTACCGTCCTCCAAGTCGAACATAACGTCGAGGTAGAATATTATGTTAACTTTCTGTTATTTGTAAAATTCAGTTGGCGACACCTACCAACACTCCAATGTAAAGGTAGAATAAAAAAATTGTAATATTATGTAAATATTATGTTAATTGTATGTTATTTGTAAAAAGAAAAAAGGACAATAAAAAGTTGAAACAAAAAAATGCTTATATTCAACCCTTACTATTCCTTATACGGAAAAATGTGGAGGATCCATCTATTGAAGTCGAGAGTATTTATAATTTCCTTCATTTCATTCTAGTTGGTTATTGATATGGTAGCTGTAGGGCTGTTTTTGTTGTCACTTCTGTTACTGCTGTCACTTATGTTACTCTCCACGGTGGTGTTTACAGAACAAAATGGTAATGCGGTCCGGGAGCGTAATGACCCACCACCCCGCGAACTGTTCTCCGAATCTCCCCCAAAAAATATTAACCCTGTGGGAGGGATGGTTTAAAGCTTTAAATACGTTTGTCAAACAAGACGAAGGTATCAGTCAGTGTGTGTGATATGGCGAGTATAGAATCACTAACAATGTGGCTTCTGCTGGCGATGTTCGCTTTACAGTCCGCGTCTGCAACCCGTGATGATCCGCCTCGCGAGCTGTTTTCCGAAGACCTCTCCACGTACATCCCTCGACTTGTCACAGCCGAACACAACAAGCTTCACTTTGTCATAAACATCAACTGTAAATGTTTTGATATCATGTGGGAATATAAAATGGAAAAAGAAGGCGTGGATTGGAGGCGACGCACAGTTTTTTGTTTTAAAAATAAGTGGCGTTACGCCAATTGGACGTCTATCGAATCCTGTGATATACCAACTAGTTTTAACAATCTACGTACATCTTCAACGTATCTCGTTAGAGCCATGTTAGTACCTCGGAATTCGAATAAACCATATTTAGATAGACTTCCTTTTTCTCCGTTCACTGAAACCGTTCGCGTCGTAACCTGTCCTGCTAACGTCGCTGCAATAGAAGACCTTCAGGTGTATTCAGCAGGATCTCGGTGGGTGGTGATAAGTTGGTGGCCACCAAAGTCGTTATGTCACACCAAATTGCAATACGAGGTTAGAGTTAGGCCGGTAATGCTTCTTGGTATGTATGGATTATCTTTCGTAGAAAAAGGAATATTTTGGAGTGACTCTCCGTGGACTGTGGAAAAACCTACAATGTCGTGTATCACGTGGCCAGATCGCCATTGTCTTCTCATTCAATGGGATAATGAGATGAGAAATCTTGATTCTGATAAAGAATATCACATAGATGTACGAGTGAAAAGATTTTATAATAAAGAAACCAGTAAAATAATAAGAATTACAGCAAATATTACTACTTTTATACCGAGCCCGCCGACATATCTACATTGCCAGTGGATATTATCTGAAGGCTTGGAGGTGCGCTGGCGCGCGCCATTGCGCCCTGGAGGCGTACTCACCACCATACACGTGCGCATCACCCACGGGCATAACCACCCGCTTTATGAGAGACATATAAACATTAGCAACGTCGTCAACTACACCTATGTTCACCGCGTGAACGTGACGCTGGAAGAGGACCAACAGTATGATGTGTTTGTATGTTTCGGTACGAGTTCATACACGTGTGGTGAAGAGGCACACGTGGCGGTGTGGCGTCCGTCGCTCACGATAGCGTCGCTTACGAAACGGAAAGACACCGAGACCATGGACGGAGAAAACGTGACAGAGGCCATAAACGGAAAAATCGTGATCGAAAACATGACCGAGGCCATAACTACAATAACCGAGACCATGGAGAAAACGTGATGACCGAGGCCATAACTACAATAACCGAGGCCATAACTACAATGACCGAGACCATAGACGGATAAAACGTGATGACCGAGGCCATAAACGTGATCGAAACCATAGACAGAGACAACATGACCGATGTTGTTGTTAAAGAGACCGTGATCGCGTATGGGGGCGGTAATGTATTATGGGGAGTACTGTTCATATTGTTCATGGGTTTGTTGGTGATTGGTGTGTTTTTAGTGGGACGCCGATGGGGTTCCTCCCATTGGCGGTTGGCGTGTTTGTCGCGGGACGCCGATCAGTTGGCGACACCTACCAACACTCCAATCATGACAAGTATTCAAGAATCAAAAGTATAATGTAATGTAAAGGTTGTAATATTATGTTGTAAATGTAAAAGAAAAAGGACAATAAAAAGTTGAAACAAAAAAAATGCTTATATTCAACCCTTACTATTCCTTATACGGAAAAATGTGGATTTTTTTCATGCAGTTGACGTCAGAAACAACATTAAAAGATGGCGAGAACAATTTTCGCAGAGAGCTTCGGTGTGGGACGTGGAAAAAAAAATAAACAAACCAGTAGTGTTTCTGAGAGGATTAGAATAATATCAGGGATATGAATACGAAAATTTGGGAAAAAAAACAAGAATATTACTTCAATAACTTTTTTTATTTCATAATTTTTTTACAATTTTACTTCATGCCTCTTCATCCCAATTCTCAGGGATGTTCCTCTTTATATCTCGCGACGACCAATCTCGCGGCCATTCTCTCACCGTCTCTGGTTTCCATTTCCGCGTCTCTGGTTTCCGCTGTGCGATGTCTTGCTGTGCGATGATGTCTTGATGTTCCTCTTTCTCGTCATCCCAATTCTCAGGGATGTTCCTCTTTATATCTCGCGACGACCAATCTCGCGGCCATTCTCTCACCGTCTCTGGTTTCCATTTCCGCGTCTCTGGTTTCCGCTGTGCGATGTCTTGCTGTGCGATGATGTCTTGATGTTCCTCTTTCTCGTCATCCCAATTCTCAGGGATGTTCCTCCTTATATCTGGTTTCCATTTTCGCGTCTCTGGTTTCCGCTGTGCGATGTCTTGCTGTGCGACGATGTCTTGCTGTGCGACGATGTCTTGCTGTGCGACGATGTCTTGCTGTTCCTCTTTCTCGTCAGTCTTTTTGTTATGGTTAATAATTTTTAAAATATCATCAAATATATTAACCGTAACAAAGCTTATTTCCATGTCGTCTTTCTGTTTCCATGCCTCGATTTTTGAAATATCAAATTTTAATCTGTTAACTATAACAAAGCTTATTTCTGTTCCATTTTTTTTAATAATTGACATTGTTGACGTTGATTCCATTGTGCGTGTAGATTCCATTGTGCGTGTAATCAATGCAAGAACTCTGTCACAGTTGGAATGCTTATGTCTCAATGCCTGAATCACACACATATATATACCTCTAATCTTATCCCCACTCTCATACAACCTCCTTCCCTTATTCGTCTTTCACTCGCGAATAGTGAGTTACGAATTTTTTTTAATGTGAAAGTGAGAACCTGGCGAAATGAAGCGTCAAGATAAAAGGTCCGGTCAAGATAAAAGAAGAGATTGTGTAACGAGGACGCGCAGTTCAATCTCGATCGCAGCTCGAGTTACAACAACAACATGGATCAATTTACATCATGGCTCAACAGGCAAGATATTTTCGGAGACACGTCGCTCCATCTCGTCGCGCAAGAGGGTCATCTCCAGAGCGTTTTGTGTCTCATCAATGCTGGTGCGGACATTACCATTAAGAATAATCAAGGACTGACAGCGGAAGATGTCGCGAACGGTGAAGATGTGAAAAGAGTGTTTTCCGATTTCAGATATTATGGCCCAGTTAGGTTTCGAAGAATATACAGATTGGAATGCAGAACTAGAAACTGAAAAGCGATACGACATATTTGTACGTTTTGGTATGCGCTCAGGTAAGATGGGGGAGAGTGTGGACCACAGAGCAGTAATGTAAAAAATTGTAATATTATGTTGTAAATATTATGTTAAATTGTAAACTTTCTGTTGTAAAAGAAAAAGGACAATAAAAAGTTGAAACAAACAAAATTCTTATATTCAACCCTTACTATTCCTTATACGGAAAAATGTGGATTTTTTTCATGCATACGGAAGTTGACGTCAGGAACAACATTAGGTGAAATTTTCGCAGAGAGCTTCGGTATGGGATTTGGAAAAATTAAACAAACCAATGTTTCTGGGATCAGGGATATGAATACGAAAATTTGGGAAAAGAAAACAAGAATATTACTCCAATAACTTTTTATTTCATAATTTTTTACAATTTTACAGTTCTTCGACCGTCTCTGGTTTCCATTCTCGCGTCTCTGGTTTCCATGTGTCTCTCTTGCTGTTTCCATTCCTCTTTCTCTTCAGTCTTTTTGTTATGGTTAATAATTTTTGAAATATCATCAAATTTATTAACCATAACAAAGCTTATTTCCATATCGTATTTCCATTCCTCAATTTTTGAAATATCAAATTTTAATTTGTTAACCATAACAAAGCTTATTTTCATTCCATTTTTAAAAATAATTGACACTGTTGACGTTGATTCCATGGTTTTGATTCCATGTATTCAGTGTCAGTTGGAATGTTTATGAATCTCATCCCAACCCTCGTAGTGAGTTACGAATTTTTGTTTTTTACGTGGCAAAACGAAACGTCAAGATAAAAGAAGAGATTGTGTAACGAGGACGCGCAGTTCACTCTCGATCGCAGCTCGAGTTACAACAACAACATGGCTCAAGTCAACAGACAAGATATGTTCGGAGATACGCGGCTCCACATCGCCGCGCGACAGGGTCGTCTCCCGATCGTGCTGTATTTCATCTCTGTTGGTGCGGACATTACCATTAAGAATAATGACGGACTGACAGCAGAAGACGTCGCGAACGATGAAGATGTGAAAAGAGTGTTATCCGATCACAGACAACATCGCTTATGGCTCGAAGAAATGACAGACTCAGGTTTCGAGACAGACTCAGATTTCGAAGAATAAATGTAAAATGCCGGTGAACGTATTCTCAAGTGTTGGTATTACAAGATGAAAGAAGAAAAGAATGGTGCTACAAAAATAATTCACACTGTAATTCCACATTTAACTCGTTAAAGCCATGCCATTTACATCATATATGGAAGAACATGTTATATTAAAAAATTAGTATCGAAACATTCAGGTGAATGCAGAACTGGAAACTGAAAAAGCGATATGACATATTTGTACGCTTCGGTATGGGAGGCACACGTGGTGGTGTGGCTACCGATGACACCACAGAGCATTATCATAGAGACTATCTGAGAGTGTGGGTCAACAGAGCCTTACCGTGGAGACTGGCGTTACTCATCTACCTTTGATATGAGAGCCTGGCAAGATTTGCGCTTTAACGAGTTGTGGTGTTGTGTAACAAATTGCGCAAAAGATAATGGTTATAATAGTCATATATTGAGACATTGGCCAAAAATTAAAAATATTACCATGATGATCAATCATAGAAGTATCAATGGATGTTATTTAGAGACACGTATGAGTTCTAGTGTTCATAAAGCTGTGTTCGATGATTATTGGGATCAATAAAGGAATCAATAACTAGGATATATATTTTGTTCGATGATTATTGGGATCAATAACTAGGATATATATTTTGTTCGATGATTATTGGGATCAATAACTAGGATATATATTTTGTTCGATGATTATTGGGATCAATAAAGGAATCAATAACTAGGATATATATATATTATATAATTTTTTTTATTTTCATATTATAACACACATACATATAACAAAAATTATAGACATTAGATTTTACTACAATAAAAAATTACTAATGATAAATTTACAAGACTACAAAATACAGACTACAAACAAAATATACAAAAAACTAGACAATTAAAATTTACAAAAAAATATAAATATAAAGAAATTTAATTAAAATTGACTACAAAATTAAAAGAATATGGTAAATACAGACTACAAACAATATAATTAAAATTCAAAAAAAAGGAATATAATAAATACAGATTACAAACAAAAATTACAAAAAACAGAAAACTAAAATTTACAAAATACAGAATTAAATACAGAATTAAAATTCAAAAAAAAAGACTACATTACAAACAAAATTTACAAAAACCAGAAATTTACAAAATACAGAATTAAAATTCAAAAAAAGATTACACAATTTACAAAGAATATAGTAACAAAAACCAGCAAACCAACAAAATTAAATTTCAAAATACAGAATTAAAATTCAAAAAAAAGATTACAAAATTTACAAAAAATATAGTAACAAAAACCAGCAAACCAACAAAATTAAATTTCAAAATACAGAATTAAAATTAAAAAAAAAAGACTACAAAATTTACAAAGAATATAGTAACAAAAACCAGCAAACCAACAAAATTAAATTTCAAAAAACAACTAAAATTTAGATAAAAAACCAAAATACAGACCTAAAAGGAATATTTAATTGTTTGGATAGGTTATGTTATTTTTTTAAATGCCCTCCTCCCAGACGAATATTTCTTTTAACACATTCACCTAAATCATGCGGAGCCGGTTGTCTATTGAGGTGGCCCAACAATGGTCTACCACCTGGCTGTTTACGGCGACCGGTTATTTCTGTCTTTCGTCTAGAGATTGCACTCGGTTGAACGGCAATCATCATTCCTTTTCGTTTTTTAGAGAAGGCATATTTTCCAAACATCATTAAATTTGAAGAAAAAGCATTACACGTCTTTATCATGTTGAGTTGACGGCTCATGCTCTGTAGACTCGGTAATACCACATCTGGCGAAACGTTAAGGAAATGCAACATTTTTTCAGCAATTTGTTTAATAATATGTTCTCCTTCGTTTTTCATCGTTTCTAATGACACACTTTCCGTAGCACATGTCGTCTCCACATGTGTGGAAGGGGCGGATATGGCTGTGGACATACCGGCAATATCCTCACGAGGCATTGTTTCTTCTTTTTCTTCTTCTTTTTCTTCGCATATATAACTATACAGAGGTTTTAACCATTTCGGAGGAGTAATTTTTCCCGTGGCCAATTGATAATACACATGTTGTCGAATAGTTGTTTTACCACTACCGGCTCCACTACCGCTCTTTTTACACTGGACCCAAAACTGATGTTTGCAAAATTCTCCAGTAGCGCCGACGACGCACGTGCATGTGTCGTTATGAACATTCACCTTATACGTGATTCCCGTGTCTCCCTGTACAATATACTCGCCATCACCGTCTCGACAGGCAGAAATTTGCGTCTGTAGAACTTTTAAAGAAGGGCGCCGGTACACACGCCGTCCTCCGCCTTTCTTCACATTTCGTCTCCCATGTGCGGCGTCCAAAAATTTTTTTATATAATACTTGTCGAGTCGGACGAGTATAAAATAAACAAGTTGTACAAGGTTGAATGCCTTTACCCTATCTAAAATTTTATCTTTAAGAGTTCGAATAGATGCCTCTAAAAAATTATTTGTATGGATTCCACGTACCAGAGCATGCGTTTCGTTTCTGTGATACAAAGCCCATTCATGATGTCTCTTCCATAGATCATCCACATAGTTGAGAAAAATCGGATATCGACGAGCAATTTTATTTCTTTTCAACAGACTAAACATTTTATTGCACTCTGTTTTTGATGCGCTATACAAGATATTTTTAAAGAGTTTGTACAACGTTTGTCGGTGTTCCTTCAATATGCCGTGGTCGCTTAACATGAGCCATCGCCACACAAAATGTAGCACGTGAAAAATGCACAAAAACTGTACGGTAGACGGCCACACGACTTTCAGAGCGTGCTTCTCGCCCCTGCTGTCATCCGTAATGAAATTTTGCGGACCCGCGTCCGCGCCTCTGCCGTAAAAACAAGCGTCTCCCATTAACGTCTTTAACATTTGAAAACCGGCTATAACAATGGGAAGAGATTCGGAAGACGTAATTACAACGCCCAAAGGCACGCCTCCAGCCTCCGTGTATGTCATAAATTGAAACACCCTATGACCTTCTCGGTCGAGGTTGCCCGTCGAGTCCACAAACACTAATTCACCCGCCTCTCGTAATAGAGTGTGTGCTCTCCTCATTAAGGGCGTGCAAATTGCAACGAGTAAATAGTCTTTGCCTTGCGTCATTGCAATACACTTATCTTTCCCTTCTTGATTAAAATCTGTTACAATTTTTTCATTTAAAAATTCCAGAGAATCCGCATACGTGGCTGGACCGTACTGTTTATTAAATTCCTTCATAAACAGTCGGTAGCAAAATTGATAATCCGGACAGTGATACCTATCTGCAAGCAGCTGATCAAACTTTTCCGGATTCTCTTCTTCCAGTGATTGCTTCACATGCTTTAGAGCCGACACCGGCGAGTAACCCTTATCGTACAAGAATATTAGTTTCTCCTTTGTTTCGTCCGACACTGGTCGAAAACGTAGGACATCGGCGTAATTGCCCACTGGATGATTGTGTATGTAGTCCAAATCAATCACACAAGGCATCTCCGGATCTGGTTTATTTTTCAACGACTTTCCTTGCCATCGTTTGTGAACAGCTTTAAGCGTCACAATCATTTTCGACGGACAATTTGTATTTTTCACATTTGGTCGTATTTCTGAATTGACATTTTTCGACCTCGTGTTATGGTGACATTTATAATAACACTTCCAAACGACAAGGGTCTTTGTAGTTGGTCGAGTCGTTTGAACAGTGTATGTCGTTTTTGTATGTTCTTGAAAACATTTTATCCAAATCTTTGCTTCATCTTTCGTTTTCACATTGAGCGCAAACTGTAGACGAACTCCGTTGTGTCGTTCTTCCTTTTCGACACGTAATATTTTATACCTATACATATTATTTTGGGGCAAGATACTCTAAAAAAAGCAAAATAATTTATTAGTATTTAATATACATTTTTAACAGATTCTATAAAAAACAATTTATACACACCTCTACATCAACATCTTGTTCTTCTATAGACGTAACTTCCTGGGAAATAAATAAATAAAATATCTTTTAATTAAGATTGTTGATAATAAGGTTTAATGTTGAGATGATGTAAAAAAAACATACTAACTGTAATGTCATTGGTATTAGATGTACTAGCATCATTGTCAGCCATCTATAAAAGAAATTTTAAAAAAATATTAATTTTTTTTGTAAAAAATTTGAAATTAAATCTAATATTGTTATCTAAAAAAAATTATACACACCTCTACGTTAATATCCTGTTTTATAGACACAACTTCCTGGGAAAATAAAAATATGTTTTGTAAAAATTTTAAAATTTTGAAATTAACTTCTTGGGAAATATTTTTAAATAATAATGATAAAAAAGATACTAACTGTAATGTCATTGGTATTAGATGTACTAGCATCATTGTCAGCCATCTATAAAAGAAATTTTAAAAAAATATTAATTTTTTTTGTAAAAAATTTGAAATTAAATCTAATATTTTTTATTATTATATACTTACTTTTCATCAACTTTCTCTATTTCTCTCTTCAGTTTTTCCACACTCACTGTAATCACCTTCTTTTACACCAACACTTGCCTACTTCTCACACTCACTGATCACTTTCACCTTTACACTATCAACATACGACAACGACTGACGATTTCGAAATCGTTAGTCACATGATATTAAAAGCAACCAATCATGTGATTTCAAAATCAACCAATCACGTGATTTCAAAATCAACCAATCAGATAACAATCTTTAATAATGTACCTAGTCGGGATATAACGAGCGTTCTCATTGGTTATAAGAAATTGCATATATGCTTTAACTGTTTGTCAAAAAAATTCTCGCGACCCGCACGTCACGACACGACACGACACGCACGACACGACACGAAACGACACGACACGACACGACACGACACGCACGACACGACACGACACGCACGACACGACACGACACGACACGACACGACACGCACGAAACGACACGACACGAAACTACACGACACGACACGACACGCACGACACGACACGACACGACACGCACGACACGACACGACACGACACGAAGCGCACGACACGACACGACACGAGATGACACGACATGCACGACACGATACGACACGACACGACACTGCACGACACGACACGACACGACACGCACGACACGACAAACACAGCACGACACGACACGCACGACACGACACGACACGAGACGACACGTCACGACACGACACGACACGACTCGTAACGTCTCGTCTCGTCTAAGAATTATAAAAATTTAAAATATCAAAAAATATTAAAAATCAAAAAATATGAAAATTCAAAATTTGTTAATTTCGAAAATATAAAAAATTAAAAAATATAAAAAATCAAAAAATATAAAAAATCAAAAATATAAAAAATAAAAAAATATAAAAAATAAAAAAAAATAAAACATAAAAAATCAAAAAATAAAAAGTCTCGTCACGTCACGTCACGGCACGGCACGGCACGACACGACACGACACGATACGCACGACACGACACGACACGACATGACACGCACGACACGACTCAACACGACACGACACGAACGACACGACACGCACGACACGACACGCACGACACGACACGACACGACACGCACGAAACGACACGACACGAAACGACACGCACGACACGACACGACACGAACGACACGACACGCACGACACGACACGACACGAACGACACGACACGACACGACACGCACGACACGACACGATACGACACGACACGCACAACACGACACGACACGACACGCACGACACGACACGACACGCACGACACGACACGACACAACACGACACGCACGACACGACACGACACGACACGACACTACACGACACGAAACGACACGACACGACACGACACGCACGACACGACACGACACGACACTACACGACACGACCCGACACGACACGACTCGCACGACACGACACGACACGACACGCACGACACGACGCGACACGACGCGACACGCACGACACGACACGAGACGACACGACACGCACGACACTACACGACGCGACACGACACGACACGCACGACACGACACGACACGACACGCACGACACGACACGTCACGACACGAAACGACACGATACGCACGACACGACACGACACGACATGACACGCACGACACGACTCAACACGACACGACACGAACGACACGACACGCACGACACGACACGCACGACACGACACGACACGACACGCACGAAACGACACGACACGAAACGACACGCACGACACGACACGACACGAACGACACGACACGCACGACACGACACGACACGAACGACACGACACGACACGACACGCACGACACGACACGATACGACACGACACGCACAACACGACACGACACGACACGCACGACACGACACGACACGCACGACACGACACGACACAACACGACACGCAAGACACGACACGACACGACACGACACGACACTACACGACACGAAACGACACGACACGACACGCACGACACGACACGACACGACACTACACGACACGACCCGACACGACACGACTCGCACGACACGACACGACACGACACGCACGACACGACACGACACGACGCGACACGCACGACACGACACGAGACGACACGACACGCACGACACTACACGACGCGACACGACACGACACGCACGACACGACACGACACGACACGCACGACACGACACGTCACGACACGAAACGACACGACACGACACGTCACGCACGACACGACACGACACGACACGCACGACACGACACGACACGACACGACACGACACGCACGACACGACACGAGACGACACGACACGCACGACACGACACGACACGACACGCACGACACGACACGACACGACACGACACGACACGACACGACACGCACGACACGACACGACACGACACGCACGACACGACACGACACGAAACGACACGACACGACACGACACGACACGACACGCACGACACGAAACGACACGACACGACACGCACGACACGACACGACACGAAACGAAACGACACGACACGACACGACACGACACGACACGACACGCACGACACGACACGACACGATACGACACGACACGACACGCACGACACGACACGACGCGTCACGCACGACACGACACGAGACGACACGACACGACACGACACGCACGACACGAAACGACACGACACGACACGCACGACACGACACGACACGAAACGAAACGACACGACACGACACGACACGACACGACACGACACGACACGCACGACACGACACGACACGATACGACACGACACGACACGCACGACACGACACGACGCGTCACGCACGACACGACACGAGACGACACGACACGCACGACACGACACGACACGACACGCACGACACGACACGACGCGACACGACACGACACGACACGACACGAAACGACACGACACGACCCACACGACACGACACGACACGGCACGGCACGGCACGACACGACACGACACGACACGACACGTCACGTCACGACACGAAACGACACGAGGCAACACGACACGATACGACACGTCACGAAACGTCACGCCACGACTCGTAACATCTCGTCTCGTCTAAGAATTATAAAAATTTAAAAAATCAAAAAATATTAAAAATCAAAAAATATAAAAAATCAAAAAATATAAAAAATCAAAAAATATAAAAAATCAAAAAATATAAAAAATCAAAAAATATAAAAAATCAAAAAATCAAAAAATCAAAAATATAAAAAATCAAAAAAATAAAAAGTCTTGCCACGGCACGGCACGGCACGACACGACACGACACGACACAACACGATACGCACGACACGACACGACATGACACGCACGACACGACACGACACGACACGACACAAAAGACACGACACGACACGCACAAAACGACACGACACGACACGAAACGACACGCACGACACGACAGGACACGACAAGAACGACACGACACGCATGACACGACACGACACGCACGACACGACACGCACGACACGACACGACACGAAACGACACGCACGACACGACACGACACGACACGCACGACACGACACGACACGACACGCACGACACGAAACGACACGACACGACACGCACGAGACGACACGACACGACACGACACGCACGACACGACACGACACGACACGCACGACACGACACGACACGACACGACAAGACACGCACGACACGACACGACACGAGATGACGCGACACGCACGACACGACACGACACGACACGAGACGACACGACACGACACTGCACGACACGACACGACACGACACGACACGCACGACACGACAAGACACGGCACGACACGACCCGCACGTCACGACACGACACGACACGCACGACACGACACGAAACGACACGACACGACACGACACGCACGACACGACACGACACGACACGACACGCACGACACGACACGACACGACACGACACGACACTACACGCACGACACGACACGACATGAAACGACACGACACGACACGACACGCACGACACGACACGACACGACACGCACGACACGACACGACACGACACGCACGACACGACACGACACGACACGAAGCGCACGACACAACACGACACCACACGACACGCACGACACGACACGACACGAGATGACACGACATGCACGACACGATACGACACGACACGACACTGCACGACACGACACGACACGACACGACACGCACGACACGACACAACACAGCACGACACGACACGCACGACACGACACGACACGACACGACTCGTAACGTCTCGTCTCGTCTAAGAATTACAAAAATTTAAAAAATCAAAAAATATTAAAAATCAAAAAATATGAAAATTCAAAAATTGTTAATTTCAAAAATATAAAAAATTAAAAAATATAAAAAATCAAAAAATATAAAAAATCAAAATATATAAAAAATAAAAAAATATAAAAAACAAAAAAATAAAAAATAAAACATAAAAAATCAAAAAATTTCAAGTCTCGTCACGTCACGGCACGGCACGGCACGGCACGACACGACACGACACGACACGATACGCACGACACGACACGACACGACATGACACGCACGACACGACTCAACACGACACAACACGAACGACACGACACGCACGACACGACACGCACGACACGACACGACACGACACGCACGAAACGACACGACACGAAACGACACGCACGACACGACACGACACGACACGACACGAACGACACGACACGCACGACACGACACGACACGAACGACACGACACGACACGCACGACACGACACGACACGACACGACACGCACAACACGACACGACACGACACGCACGACACGACACGACACGACACGCACGACACGACACGACACAACACGACACGCACGACACAACACGACACGACACGACACTACACGACACGAAACGACACGACACGACACGACACGACACGCACGACACGACACGACACGACACTACACGACACGACACGACACGACACGACTCGCACGACACGACACGACACGGCACGACACAACACGCACGTCACGACACGACATGACACGCACGACACGACACGACACGAAACGACATGACACGCACGACACGACACGACACGACACGCACGACACGACACGACACGACGCGACACGCACGACACGACACGAGACGACACGACTCGCACGACACGACACGACACGACACGCACGACACTACACGACGCGACACGACACGACACGCACGACACGACACGACACGACACGACACGCACGACACGACACGACACGACACGACACGACACGAAACGACACGACACGACACGTCACGCACGACACGACACGACACGACACGACACGCACGACACGACACGACACGACACGACACGCACGACACGACACGAGACGATACGACACGCACGACACGACACGACACGACACGACACGCACGACACTACAAGACGCGACACGACACGACACGCACGACACGACACGACACGACACGACACGCACGACACGACACCTCACGACACGAAACGACACGACACGACAAGACACGAAACGACACGACACGACACGACACGCCCGACACGACAGGACACGACACGACACGACACGACACGCACGACACGACACGACACGTCACGACAAGCACGACACGACACGACACGACACGACACGACACGCACGACACGACACGACACGAAACGACACGACACGACACGACACGCACGGCACGAAACGACACGACACGACACGCACGACACTACACGACACGCACGACACGACATGACACGACACGACGCGCACGACACGACACGACACGACACGACACGACACGCACGACACGACACGACACGACACGAAATGACACGACATGCACGACACGATACGACACGACACGACACTACACGACACGACACGACACGCACGACACGACACGACACGGCACGACACGACACGCACGACACGACACTACACGACACGACACGACACGACACGAGACGACACGGCACGGCACGCACGACACGACACGACACGACACGATACGCACGACACGACACGACAAGACACGCACGACACGACACGACACGACACAAACGACACGCCACGCATGACACGACACGACACGCACGACACGACACGACACGACACGACACGCACGACACGACACGACACGACACGCACGACACGACACGACACGAAACGACACGACACGACACGCACGACACGAAACGACACGACACGACACGACACGCACGACACGACACGAAACGACACGACACGACACGACACGACACGACACGCACGACACGACACGACACGATACGACACGACACGACACGCACGACACGACACGACACGACGCGTCACGCACGACACGACACGAGACGACACGACACGCACGACACGACACGACACGACACGACACGCACGACACGACACGACGCGACACGACAAACACACGACACGAAACGACACGACACGACCCGCACGACACGACACGACACGGCACGGCACGACACGACACGACACGACACGACACGTCACGACACGACACGAAACGACACGAGGCAACACGTCACGACACGACACGTCACGACACGTCACGACACGACTCGTAACGTCATGTCTCGTCTAAGAATTATAAAAATTTAAAAAATCAAAAAATATTAAAAATCAAAAAAATATAAAAAATCAAAAAATTTAAAATATCAAAAAATATAAAAATTCAAAAAATATAAAAAATCAAAAAATATAAAAAATCAAAAAATCAAAAAATCAAAAATTAAAAAAATCAAAAAAATAAAAAGTCTTGCCACGTCACGGCACGGCACGGCACGACACGACACGACACGACACAACACGATACGCACGACACGACACGACATGACACGCAGGACACGACACGACACGACACAAACGACACGACACGACACACACAAAACGACACGACACGACACGAAACGACACGCACGACACGACACGACACGACACGAACGACACGACACGCATGACACGACACGACACGCACGACACGACACGCACGACACGACACGAAACGACACGCAAGACACGACACGACACGACACGCACGACACGACACGACACGACACGCACGACACGAAACGACACGACACGACACGACAAGACACGCACGACACGACACGACACGAGATGACACGACACGCACGACACGACACGACACGACACGACACGACACTGCACGACACGACACGACACGACACGCACGACACGACAAGACACGGCACGACACGACCCGCACGTCACGACACGACACGACACGACACGCACGACACGACACGAAACGAAACGACACGACACGACACGACACGCACGACACGACACGACACGCACGACACGACACGACACGACACGACACGACACGACACGCACGACACGACACGACACGAAACGACACGACACGACACGACCCGCACGACACGACACGACACGACACGACACGCACGACACGACACGACACGACACGAAGCGCACGACACGACACGAAACGAGATGACACGACATGCACGACACGATACGACACGACAGGACACTGCACGACACGACACGACACGCACGACAAGACACAATACAGCACGACACAACACGCACGACACGACACGCACGACACGACACGACACGAGACGACACGTCACGACACGACACGACACGACTCGTAACGTCTCGTCTCGTCTAAGAATTATAAAAATTTAAAAAATCAAAAAATATTAAAAATCAAAAAATATGAAAATTCAAAATTTGTTAATTTCGAAAATATAAAAAATTAAAAAATATAAAAAATCAAAAAATATAAAAAATCAAAAATATAAAAAATAAAAAAATATAAAAAATAAAAAATAAAAAATAAAACATAAAAAATAAAAAAATAAAAAGTCTCGTCACGTCACGTCACGGCACAGCACGGCACGACACGACACGACACGACACGATACGCACGACACGACACGACACGACATGACACGCACGACACGACTCAACACGACACGACACGAACGACACGACACCCACGACATGACACGCACGACACGACACGACACGACACGCACGAAACGACACAAGACGAAACGACACGCACGACACGACACGACACGACACGAACGACACGACACGCACGACACGACACGACACGACACGAACGACACGACACGACACGCACGACACGACACGATACGACACGACACGCACAACACGACACGACACGACACGCACGACACGACACAACACGACACGCACGACACGACACGACACAACACGACACGCACGACACGACACGACACGACACGACACTACACGACACGAAACGACACGACACGACACGACACGCACGACACGACACGACACGACACGACACTACACGACACGACCCGACACGACACGACTCGCACGACACGACACGGCACGACACAACACGCACGTCACGACACGACATGACACGCACGACACGACACGACACGAAACGACACGACACGCACGACACGACACGACAAGACACGACACGCACGACACGACACGACACGACACGACGCGACACGCACGACACGACACGAGACGACACGACACGCACGGCACTACACGACGCGACACGACACGACACGCACGACACGACACGACACGACACGCACGACACGACACGACACGACACGAAACGACACGACACGACACGTCACGCACGACACGACACGACACGACACGCACGACACGACACGACACGACACGCACGACACGACACGAGACGACACGACACGCACGACACGACACGACACGCACGACACGACACGACACGACACGCCACGCACGACACGACACGACACGACAAGACACAACACGCACGACACGACACGACACGAAACGACACGACACGACACGCACGACACGAAACGACACGACACGACACGACACGCACGACACGACACGACACGAAACGAAACGACACGACACGACACGACACGACACGAAACGCACGACACGACACGACACGATACGACACGACACGACACGACACGCACGACACGACACGACGCGTCACGCACGACACGACACGAGACGACACGACACGCACGACACGACACGACACGACACGACACGCACGACACGACACGACGCGACACGACACGACACGACACGAAACGACACGACACGACCCGCACGACACGACACGACACGGCACGGCACGGCACGACACGACACGACACGACACGACACGACACGACACGACACGTCACGACACGACACGAAACGACACGAGGCAACACGACACGACACGACACGTCACGACACGTCACGACACGACTCGTAACGTCTCGTCTCGTCTAAGAATTATAAAAATTTAAAAAATCAAAAAATATTAAAAATCAAAAAATATAAAAAATCAAAAAATATAAAAAATCAAAAAATATAAAAAATCAAAAAATATAAAAAATTAAAAAATCAAAAATTTAAAAATATAAAAATTCAAAAAAATTAAAAGGCTTGTCACGGCACGGCACGGCACGGCACGACACGACACGACACGACACAACACGATACGCACGACACGACACGACACGACACGCACGACACGACACGACACGACACGACACGCACGAAACGACACGACACGACACGAAACGACACGCACGACACGACACGACACGACACGAATGACATACACGCACGACACGACACGCACGACACGACACGACACGACACGCACGACACGACACGACACGACACACACGACACGACACGACACGACACGCACGACACGACACAACACGACACGACACGCACGACACGAAACGACAAGACACGACACGCACGACCCGACACGACACGACACGCACGACACGACACGACACGACACGCACGACACGACACGACACGCACGACACGTTACAACACGAGATGACACGACACGCACGACACGACACGACACGACAGCACACGACACTACTCGACACGACACGATACGACACGCACGACACGACACGACACGGCACGACACGACACGCACGTCACGACACGACACGACACGACACGACACGCGCGACACGACACGAAATGACACGACACTCACCACACGACACGACACGACACGCACGACACGACACGACACACACGACACGACACGACACGACACGACACGAAACGACACGACACGACACGACACGCACGACACGACACGACAGGACACGACACGACACGACACGACAAGACACGACACTGCACGGCACTGCACGACACGCACGACACGACACGACACGCACGACACGTCACGACACGAAACGACACGACACGACACGACACGACACGACAAGACACGACACGACACGACACGCACGACACGACACGAAACGACACGACATGACAAGACACGACACGACACGACACAGAACGGCACGACACGACACAACACGACACGACACGACACGAAACGACACGAGACAACACGACACGTCACGACACGTTACGACACGACACGACACGACACGACACGTAACGTCTCGTCTCGTCTAAGTATTATAAAAATTTAAAAAACAAAAAAATATTAAAAAAATCAAAAAATATAAAAATTCAAAAAATGTTAATTTCGAAAAATATAAAAAATCAAAAAATATAAAATATCAAAAATATAAAAAATCAAAAAATATAAAAAATCAAAAAATATAAAAAATCAAAAAATCAAAAAATAAAAAATATAGAAGTTCAAAAAAAAAGTCTTGTCACGGCACGGCACGGCACGACACGACACGACGCGACACAACACGATACGCACGACACGACACGACACGACATGACACGCACGACACGACACGACACAAACGACACGACATGCACGACACGACACGCACGACACGACACGACACGACACGCACGAAACGACACGACACGACACGAAACGACACGCACGACACGACACGACACGACACGAACGAAACGACACGCACGACACGACACGCACGACACGACACGACACGACACGCACGACACGACACGACACGACACGCACGACACGACACGACACGGCACGACACGACACGCACGTCACGACACGACACGACACGACACGCTCGACACGACACGAAACGACACGACACGCACGACACGACACGATACGACACGACACGACACGACACGCACGACACGACACGACACGACACGACACGCACGACACGACACGAAACGACACGACACGACACGACACGCACGACACGACAGGACACGACAAGACACGACACGACAAGACAAGACACGACACGACACGACAGGACACGACACGCACGACACGACACTACACGACACGACACGACACGACACGACACGCACGACACGACACGACACGACACGGCACGACACGACACGCACGTCACGACACGACACGACACGACACGCACGACACGACACGAAACGACACGACACGCACGACACGACACGACACGACACGCACGACACGACACGACACGACACGACGCGACACGCACGACACGACACGAGACGACACGACACGCTCGACACGACACGACACGACACGCACGACACGACACGACACGACGCGACACGACACGACACGACACGCACGACACGACACGACACACACGACACGACACGACACGACACGACACGAAACGACACGACACGACACGTCACGCACGACACGACACGACACGAAACGACACGACACGCACGACACGACACGACACGACACGCACGACACGACACGACACGACACGACGCGACACGCACGACACGACACGAGACGACACGACACGCACGACACGACACGACACGACACGACACGACTCGACAAGACACCACACGACACGACACGGCACGACACTTAACGTCTCGTCTCGTCTAAGTATTATAAAAATTTAAAAAACAAAAAAATATTAAAAATCAAAAAATATAAAAATTCAAAAAATGTTAATTTCGAAAAATATAAAAAATCAAAAAATATAAAAAATCAAAAAATATAAAAAATCAAAAAATATAAAAAATCAAAAAATATATGAAAAATCAAAAAATATAAAAAATCAAAAAATATAAAAATCAAAAAAATATAAAAAATCAAAAAATATAAAAAATCAAAAAATCAAAAAATAAAAAATATAAAAATTCAAAAAATAAAAGGTCTTGTAACGGCACGGCACGGCACGGCACGACACAAACGACACGACACAACACGATACGCACGACACGACACGACACGACATGACACGCACGACACGACACGACACAAAAGACACGACATGCACGACACGACACGCACGACACGACACGAAACGACACGCACGAAACGACACGACACGACACGACACGAAACGACACGCACGACACGACAAGACACGACACGAACGACACGACACGAACGACACGACACGCACGACACGACACGCACGACACGACACGACACGACACGCACGACACGACACGACACGACACGACACGCACGACACGATACGACATGACACGACACGACACGCACGACACGACACAACACGACACGACACGACACTACACGACACGAAACGACACGACACGACACGACACGACACGACACGCACGACACGACACGCACGACACGACACGACACGAAACGACACGACACGCACGACACGACACGACACGACACGCACGACACAAAAGACACGACATGCACGACACGACACGCACGACACGACACGACACGACACGCACGAAACGACACGACACGACACGACACGAAACGACACGCACGACACGTCAAGACACGACACGAACGACACGACACGCACGACACGACACGCACGACACGACACGACACGACACGCACGACACGACACGACACGACACGACACGCACGACACGATACGACACGACACGACACGACACGCACGACACGACACAACACGACACGACACGACACTACACGACACGAAACGACACGACACGACACGACACGACACGCACGACACAATACGCACGACACGACACGACACGACACGAAACGACACGACACGCACGTCACGACACGACACGACACGCACGACACGACACGACACGACACGACACGACGCGACACGCACGACACGAAACGAGACGACACGACACGCACGACACGACACGACACGACACGACGCGACACGCACGACACGAAACGAGACGACACGACACGCACGACCCGACACGACACACACGACACTACACGACGCGACACGACACGACACGCACGACACGACACGACACGACACGCACGACACGACACGACACGACACGAAACGACACGACACGACACGACACGTACGACACGACACGACACGCACGACACGACACGACACGACACGCACGACACGACACGACACGAAACGACACGACACGACACGCACGACACGAAACGACACGACACGACACGCACGACACGACACGACACGCACGACACGACACGACACGACACGCACGACACCACACGACACGACACGCACGACACGACACGACACGACACGAACGACACGACACGCACGACACGACACGCACGACACGACACGACACGAACGACACAACACGCACGACACGACACGCACGAGACGACACGACACGACACGACACGACACACACGACACGACACGCACGACACGACACGACACGACCCGACACGCACGACACGACAAGACACGAAACGACACGCACAACACGACACGAAATGACACGACACGCACGACACGACACGACACGACACGACACTACACGACAGGACACGACACGACACGACACGAACGACACGACACGACACGGCACGACACGACACGCACGTCACGACACGACACGACACGACACGCCCGACTTGACACGACACGATTCGACACGACACGCACGACAGGGCACGACACGACACGACACGCACGACACGACACGAGACGACGCGACACGACACGACACGCACGACACGACACGACACGACACGCACGACACGAAACGACACAACACGACACGACACGAAACGACACGACACGACACGAACGTTACGTCACGACACGAAACGACACGACACGACACGCACGACACGACGCGACACGACACGCACGACACGACACGACACGACACGACACGACACGAAACGACACGACACGAAACGACACGCACGACACGACACGACACGACACGAAACGACACGACACGACACGCACGACACGACCCGACACGACAAGACACGATACGACACGACACGACAGGGCACGGCAAGGCACGACACGACACGACACAACACGACACGACACGACACGACACGTCACGACACGACACGAAACGACACGAGGCAACACGACACGACACAACACGTCACGACACGACACGACACGACACGTAACGTCTCGTCTCGTCTAAGAATTATAAAAATTTAAAAAATCAAAAAATATTAAAAATAAAAAAATATAAAAATTCAAAAAATGTTAATTTCGAAAAATATAAAAAATCAAAAAATATAAAAAATCAAAAAATATAAAAAATCAAAAAATATAAAAAATAAAAAAATATAAAAAATAAAAAAATATAAAAAATCAAAAAACTTAAAAAATCAAAAAATTAAAAAATAAAAAATGTAAAAAATCAAAAAAATAAAAAGTTTTGTCACGTCACGGCACGGCACGGCACGGCACAACACGACACGACACGACACGACACAACACGATACGCACGACACGACACGACACGACATGACACGCACGACACGACACGACACTAACGACACGACATGCACGACACGACACGCACGACACGACACTACACGACACTGCACGGCACGGCACGACACGCACGACACGACACGACACGACACGACACGCACGACACGTCACGACACGAAACGACACGACACGACATGCACGACACGACACGACAAGACACGACACGACACGACAAGACACGACACGACACGACACGCACGACTCCACACGACACGACACGACACGACATGACAAGACACGACACGACACGACACGAAACAGAACGGCACGACACGACACAACACGACACGACACGACACGAAACGACACGAGACAACACGACACGACACGACACGACACGTTACGTCTCGTCTCGTCTAAGTATTATAAAAATTTAAAAAACAAAAAAATTATAAAAATCAAAAAATATAAAAATTCAAAAAATGTTAATTTCGAAAAATATAAAAAATCAAAAAATATAAAAAATCAAAATTATAAAAAATCAAAAAATATAAAAAATCAAAAAATAAAAAAATAAAAAATATAAAAATTCAAAAAAATAAAAAGTCTTGTCACGGCATGGCACGGCACGACACGACACGACACGACCCATCACGATACGCACGACACGACACAACACGACACGACACGACACGACACGTCACGACACAACACGAAACGACACGAGGCAACACGACACGACACGACACGTCACGACACGACACGACACGACACGTAACGTCTCGTCTCGTCTAAGTATTATAAAAATTTAAAAAACAAAAAATATTAAAAATCAAAAAATATAAAAATTCAAAAAATGTTAATTTCGAAAAATATAAAAAATCAAAAAATATAAAAAATCAAAAAATTTAAAAAATCAAAAAATATAAACAATCAAAAAATATAAAAAATCAAAAAATATAAAAAATCAAAAAATATAAAAAATCAAAAAATATAAAAAATCAAAAAATATAAAAAATCAAAAAATATAAAAAATCAAAAAATCAAAAAATCAAAAAATACGTAAATTCAAAAAAATAAAAAGTTTTGTCACGACACGACACGCACGACACGACACGACACGCACGAAACGACACGACACGACACAAAACGACACGCACGACACGACAAGACACGACACGACAGGACACGGCACGACACGCACGACACGACACGACACGGCACGACACGACCCGCACGTCACGACACGACACGACACGACCCGCACGACACGACACGAAACGACACGACACGACACGACACGCACGACACGACACGACACGACACGACACGCACGACACGACACGACACGACACGACACGACACGCACGACACGACACGACACGAAACGACACGACACGACACGACACGTCACGCACGACACGAAACGACACGACACGACACGCACGACACGACACGACACGCACGACACGACATGACACGACACGACGCGCACGACACGACACGACACGACACGCACGACACGACACGACACGAGATGACACGACATGCACGACACGATACGACACGACACGACACTGCACGACACGACACGACACGACACGCACGACACGACACGACACGGCACGACACACGCACGACACGACACGACACGACACGTCACGACACGACACGACACGACTCGTAACGTCTCGTCTCGTCTAAGAATTAAAAAATTTAAAAAATCAAAAAATATTAAAAATAAAAAAATATGAAAATTAAAAAATTGTTAATTTCGAAAATATAAAAAACAAAAAAATATTAAAAATCAAAAAATATAAAAATCAAAAAATATAAAGAATCAAAAAATATAAAGAAAAAAATAAAATAATAAAAATAAAATAATAAAATAATAAAATAAAAATAAATAAAAAAAATTCAAAAAAGTAAAAAGTCTTGTCACGGCACGGCACGGCACGGCACGACACGACACGACACGACACAACACGATACGCACGACACGACACGATATGACACGCACGACACGACACGACACAAACGACACGACATGCACGACACGACACGCACGACACGACACGCACGACACGACACGGCACGACACGACACGCACGACACGACACGACACGACACGACACGCACGACACGACACGGCACGACACGACACGCACGTCACGACACGACACGACACGACACGACACGCACGACACGACACGAAACGACACGACACGCACGACACGACACGATACGACACGACACGACACGTACGACACGACACGACACGACACGACACGACACGCACGACACGACACGACACGAAACGACACGACACGACACGACACGCACGACACGACACGACACGACAAGACACGACACGACATGACAAGACACGACACGACACGACACGCACGACACGACACTACACGACACGACACGACACGACACGACACGCACGACACGACACGACACGGCACGACACGACACGCACGTCACGACACGACACGACACGCACGACACGACACGACACGAAACGACACGACACGACACGCACGACACGACACGACACGACACGACACGACACGCACGACACGACACGACACGACACGACACGACGCGACACGCACGACACGACACGAGACGACACGACACGCACGACACGACACGACACGACACGCACTACACGACACGACACGACGCGACACGACACGACACGACACGACACGCACGACACGACACGACTCGCACGACACGACACGACACGACACGAAACGACACGACACGACACGTCACGCACGACACGACACGACACAAAACGACACGACACGACACGCACGACACGATACGACACGACACGACACGGCACGGCAAGGCAAGGCACGACACGACACGACACAACACGACACGACACGACACGACACGTAACGTCTCGTCTCGTCTAAGTATTATAAAAATTTAAAAAACAAAAAAATATAAAAATTCAAAAAATATAAAAAATCAAAAAATATAAAAAATCAAAAAATATAAAAAATCAAAAAATCAAAAAATAAAAAATATAAAAATTCAAAAAAATAAAAAGTCTTGTCACGGCACGGCACGGCACGACACGACACGACACGACACAACATGATACGCACGACACGACACGACACAAAAGACACGACATGCACGACACGACACGCACGACACGACACGACACGACACGACACGACACGACACGCACGACACGACAGGACACGACACGACACGACAAGACACGACACTGCACGGCACGGCACGACACGCACGACACGACACGACACGACACGCACGACACGTCACGACACGAAACGACACGACACGACAAGACACGACACGACACGACACGCACGACACGACACGACACGACACGACACGACATGACAAGACACGACACGACACGACACGACACAGAACGGCACGACACGACACAACACGACACGACACGACACGAAACGACACGAGACAACACGACACGTCACGACACGTTACGACACGACACGACACGACACGTCACGTAACGTCTCGTCTCGTCTAAGTATTATAAAAATTTAATAAACAAAAAAATATTAAAAAAATCAAAAAATATAAAAATTCAAAAAATGTTAATTTCAAAAAATATAAAAAATCAAAAAATATAAAATATCAAAAATATAAAAAATCAAAAAATATAAAAAATCAAAAAATATAAAAAATCAAAAAATATAAAAAATCAAAAATCAAAAAATAAAAAATATAAAAATTCAAAAAAATAAAAAGTCTTGTCACGGCACGGCACGACACGACACGACGCGACACAACACGATACGCACGACACGACACGACACGACATGACACGCACGACACGACACGACACGACACAAAAGACACGACATGCACGACACGACACGCACGACACGACACGACACGACACGCACGAATCGACACGACACGACACGACACGAAACGACACGCACGACACGACAAGACACGACACGAACGACACGACACGCACGACATGACACGCACGACACGACACGACACGACACGCACGACACGACACGACACGACACGACACGCACGACACGATACGACACGACACGACACGACACGCACGACACGACACAACACGACACGACACGACACTACACGACACGAAACGACACGACACGACACGACACGACACGCACGACACGACACGCACGACACGACACGACACGAAACGACACGACACGCACGACACGACACGACACGACACGCACGACACGACACGACACGACACGACGCGACACGCACGACACGAAACGAGACGACACGACACGCACGACACGACACGACACGACACGACGCGACACGCACGACACGAAACGAGACGACACGACACGCACGACACAACACGACACGCACGACACTACACGACGCGACACGACACGACACGACACGCACGACACGACACGACACGACACGAAACGACACGACACGACACGACACGTACGACACGACACGACACGCACGACACGACACGACAAGACACGCACGACACGACACGACACGAAACGACACGACACGACACGCACGACACGAAACGACACGACACGACACGCACGACACGACACGACACGACACGCACGACATGACACGACACGACACGTACGACACGACACGACACGCACGACACGACACGACACGACAAGACACGCACGACACGACACGACACGAAACGACACGACACGACACGACACGCACGACACGAAACGACACGACACGACACGCACGACACGACACGACACGACACGCACGACACGAAACGACACAACACGACACGACACGAAACGACACGACACGACACGCACGTCACGACACGACACGACACGACACGACACGCACGAAACGACACGACACGAAACGACACGACACGCACGACACGACACGGCAGGACACGCACGACACGACATGACACGACACGACGCGATGCGCACGACACGACACGAGACGACACGACACGCACGACACGACACGACACGACACGCACGACACGACACGACACGACGCGACACGACACGACACGCACGACACGACACGACACGACACGCACGACACAACACGACACGACACGACACGAAACGACACGACACGACACGACACGACACGTCACGAACGACACGACACGACACGAAACGACACGACACGACACGCACGACACGACACGACACGACACGACACGACAAGACACGAAACGACACGACACGACACGGCACGGCAAGGCACGACACGACACGACACAACACGACACGACACGACACGTAACGTCTCGTCTCGTCTAAGTATTATAAAAATTTAAAAAAACAAAAAAATATTAAAAATCAAAAAATATAAAAATTCAAAAAATGTTAATTTCGAAAAATATAAAAAATCAAAAAATATAAAAAATCAAAAAATATAAAAAATCAAAAAATATAAAAAATCAAAAAATATAAAAAATCAAAAAATATAAAAAATCAAAAAATATAAAAAATCAAAAAATATAGAAAATCAAAAAATCAAAAAATAAAAAATACAAAAATTCAAAAAAATAAAAAGTTTTGTCACGGCACGGTACGGCACGGCACGGCACGGCACGACACGACACGACACGACACAACACAATACGCATGACACGACACGACACGACATGACACGCACGACACGACACGACACGACACAAAAGACACGACATGCACGACACGACACGCACGACACGACACGACACGCACGAAACGACACGACACGACACGAAACGACACGCACGACACGACAAGACACGACACGACACGGCACGACACGCACGACACGACACGACACGGCACGACACGACCCGCACGTCACGACACGACACGACACGCACGACACGACACGAAACGACACGACACGACACGCACGACACGACACGACACGACACGCACGACACGACACGACACGACACGACACGACACGCACGACACGACACGACACGAAACGACACGACACGACACGACACGTCACGCACGACACGAAACGACACGACACGACACGCACGACACGACACGACACGCACGAAACGACATGACACGACACGACGCGCACGACACGACACGACACGACACGACACGACACGCACGACACGACACGACACGAGATGACACGACATGCACGACACGATACGACACGACACGATACTGCACGACACGACACGACACGCACGACACGACACGACACGGCACGACACACGCACGACACGACACGACACGACACGACACGTCACGACACGACACGACACGACTCGTAACGTCTCGTCTCGTCTAAGCATTATAAAAATTTAAAAAATCAAAAAATATTAAAAATAAAAAAATATGAAAATTAAAAAATTGTTAATTTCGAAAATATAAAAAACAAAAAAATATTAAAAATCAAAAAATATAAAAAATCAAAAAATATAAAAAATCAAATAATATAAAGAATCAAAAAATATAAAGAAAAAAATAAAATAATAAAAATAAAATTATAAAATAATAAAATAATATAATAAAAATAAATATAAAAAAAATTCAAAAAAATAAAAAGTCTTGTCACGGCACGGCACGGCACGGCACGACACGACACGACACGACACAACACGATACGCACGACACGACACGATATGACACGCACGACACGACACGACACAAACGACACGACATGCACGACACGACACGCACGACACGACACGCACGACACGACACGACACGACACGCACGACACGACACGACACGACACGACACGCACGACACGACACAACACGGCACGACACTACACGCACGTCACGACACGACACGACACGACACGACATGACACGCACGACACGACACGAAACGACACGACACGCACGACACGACACGATACGACACGACACGACACGACACGCACGACACGACACGACACGACACGACACGCACGACACGACACGACACGAAACGACACGACACGACACGCACGACACGACACGACACGACAAGACACGACACGACATGACAAGACACGACACGACACGACACGCACGACACGACACTACACGACACGACACGACACGACACGACACGCACGACACGACACGACACGACACGGCACGACACGACACGCACGTCACGACACGACACGACACGCACGACACGACACGACACGACACGCACGGTCACGACACGACACGACACGCACGACACGACACGACACGAAACGGACACGACAGGACACGACACGAACACGCACGACCCGACACGACACGACACGCACGACACGACACGACACGACACGACGCGACACGCACGACACGACACGAGACGACACGACAACGCACGACACGACACGACAACGACACGCACTACACGACACGACACGACGCGACACGACACGACACGATACGCACGACACGACACGACTCGCCACGACACGACACGACACGACACGAAACGACACGACACGTCACGCACGACAACGACACGACACGAAACGACACGACACGACACGCACGACACGATACGACACGACACGACAACGGCACGGCAAGGCAAGGCACGACACGACACGACACGAACACGACACGTACACGGCACGACACGTAACGTCTCGTCTCGTCTAAGTATTATAAAAATTTAAAAAACAAAAAAATATAAAAATTCAAAAAATATAAAAAATCAAAAAATATAAAAAAATCAAAAAATATAAAAAATCAAAAAATCAAAAAATAAAAATATATAAAAATTCAAAAAAATAAAAAGTCTTGTCACGGCACGGCACGGCACGACACGACACGACACGACACAACATGATACGCACGACACGACACGACACGACACAAAAGACACGACAATGCACGACACGACACGACACAAAAGACACGACATGCACGACACGACACGACACGACACGACACGCACGACACGACACGACACGACACGACACGACACGAAACGACACGACACGACAACGCACGACACGACACGACACGACACGACACGACACGACACGACAAGACACGACACTGCACGGCACGGCACGACACGCACGACACGACACGACAACGACACACACGACACGTCACGACTCGAACGACACGACACGACACGACAAGACACGACACGACACGACACGCACGACACGACACGACACGACACGACCACGACATGACAAGGACACGACACGGACACGACACGACACAGAACGGCACGACACGACACAACACGACACGACACGACACGAAACGACACGAGACAACACGACACGTCACGACACGTTACGACACGACAACGACACGGACACGACACGTAACGTCTCGTCTCGTCTAAGTATTATAAAAATTTAAAAAACAAAAAAATATTAAAAAAATCAAAAAATATAAAAATTCAAAAAATGTTAATTTCGAAAAATATAAAAAAATCAAAAAAATATAAAATATCAAAAATATAAAAAATCAAAAAATATTAAAAAATCAAAAAATATAAAAATCAAAAAATATAAAAAATCAATAAATCAAAAAAATAAAAAATATAAAAATTCAAAAAAATATAAAAGTCTTGTCACGGCACGGCACGACACGACAAGACGCGACACAACACGATACGCACGACACGACACGACATGACACGCACGAACGACACGACACCAAACGACACGACATGCACGACACGACACGCACGACACGACACGACACGACAACGCACGAAACGACACGACACGACACGAAACGACAACGCACGACACGACACGACACGACACGAACGACACGAAACGCACGACACGACACGCACGACACGACACGACACGCACGACACGACACGACACGACACGACACGACACGACACGCACGACACGACACGACACGGCACGACACGACACGCACGTCACGACACGACACGACACGCACGACACGACACGAAACGACACGGACACGCACGACACGACACGATACGACACTACACGACACGACACGCACGGACACGACACGACACGACACGACACGCACGACACGACACGAAACGACACGACACGACACGACACGCACGACACGACACGACACGACAAGACAAGACACGACACGACAAGACAAGACATGACACGACACGACACGACAGGACACGACACGCACGACACGACCCTACACGACACGACACGACACGACACGACACGACACGCACGACACGACACGACACGACACGCACGTCACGACACGACACGACACGACACGTCACGCACGACACGACACGAACACGACACGACTCGACAAGACACCACACGACACGACACGGCACGGCAAGGCACGACACGACACGACACAACACGACACGACACGACACTTAACGTCTCGTCTCGTCTAAAGTATTATAAAAATTTAAAAAACAAAAAATATTAAAAATCAAAAAATATAAAAATTCAAAAAATGTAAATTTCGAAAAATATAAAAAATCAAAAAATATAAAAAATCAAAAAATATTAAAATCAAAAAATATAAAAATTCAAAAAATGTTAATTTCGAAAAATATAAAAATCAAAAAAATATAAAAAATCAAAAAAATTAAAAAATCAAAAAATATAAACAATCAAAAAATATAAAAAATCAAAAAATATAAAAAAATCAAAAAATATAAAAAAATCAAAAAATATAAAAAATCAAAAAATATAAAAAATCAAAAAATAAAAAATTCAAAAATTCAAAAAATAAAAAGTTTTGTCACGGCACGGCACGGCACGGCAACGACACGACACGACACAACACAATACGCATGACACGACACGACACGACATGACACGCACGACACGACACGACACGACACAAAAGACACGGACATGCACGACACGACACGCACGACACTAAACGACACGCACGAAACGACACGACACGACACGAAACGACACGCACGACACGACAAGACACGACATCGACACGGCACGACACGCCCGACACGACACGACACGGCACGACACGACCCGCACGTCACGACCACCGACACGACACGCACGACACGACACGAAACGACACGACACGACACGACACGCACGACACGACACGACACGACACGACACGACACGCACGACCACGACACGACACACCGACACGACACGACACGCACGACACGACACGACACGACACGTCACGCACGACACGAAACGACACGACACGACACGCACGACACGACACGACACGCACGAAACGACATGACACGACACGACGCGCACGACACGACACGACACGACACGACACGACACGCACGACACGACACGACTACACGGAGATGACACGACATGCACCGACACGATACGACACGACACGACACTGCACGACACGACACGACACGACACGCACGACACGACACGACACGGCACGACACGACACGCACTACACGACACGACACGACACGACATGACACGCACGGCACGACACGACACGACACGACACAACACGATACGCACGACACGACCACGATATGACACGCACGACACGACAACGACACAAACGACACGACATGCACGACACGACACGCACGACACGACACGCACGACACGACACGACACGACAACGCACGACACGGACACGACACGCACGACATGACACGCACGACACGACCGAAACGACACGACAACACGCACGGACACACGACACGATAAGACACGACACGACACGACACGCACGACACGACAACGAGCACGACACGACACGCACGACACGACACGACACGAAACGACACGACACGACACGCACGACACGACACGACACGACAAGACACGACACGACATGACAAGGACACGACACGACACGACACGCCACGACACGACACTACACGACAACGACACGACCGACCACGACACGCACGGACACGACACGACACGACACGGCACGACACGACACGCACGTCACGACACGACACGACACGCACGACACGACACGACACGAAACGACTCGACACGACACACACGACACGACACGACACGACACGACACGCACGACAACGACACGACACGACACGACGCGACACGCACGACACGACACGAGACGACACGACTACGCACGACACGACACGACACGACACGCACTACAACGACACGACACGACGCGACACGACACGACACGATACGCACGACACGACACGACTCGCACGACACGACACGACACGACACGAAACGACCACGACACGACACGTCACGCACGACACGACACGACACGAAACGGACACGACACGACACACACAACACGATACGACATCGACACGACACGGCACGGCAAGGCAAGGCACGACACGACACGACACAACACGACACGACACGACACGACACGACACGACACGTAACGTCTCGTCTCGTCTAAGTATTATAAAAATTTAAAAAACAAAAAAAATATAAAATTCAAAAAATATAAAAAATAAAAAAATATAAAAAAAATCAAAAAAATATAAAAAATCAAAAAATCAAAAAATAAAAAATATAAAAATTCAAAAAAATAAAAAGTCTTGTCACGGCACGGCACGGCACGACATGACACGACACGACACAACATGATACGCACGACACGACACGACACGACACAAAAGACACGACAATGCACGACACGACACGACACGACACGACACGCACGACACGACACGACACGACACGAAACGACACGACACGACACGCACGACACGACACGACACGACACGACACGACAAGACACGACACTGCACGGCACGGCACGACAACGCACGACACGACACGACACGACACGCACGACACGTCACGAAACGAACGACACGACACGACACGACAAAGACACGACACGACACGCACGACCAACGATACGACACGACAACGACATGACAAGACAACGACACGACACGACACGACACAGAACGGCACGACACGGACACAACACGACACGACACGACACGAAACGACACGAAACAACACGACACGTCACGACACGTTACGGACACGACACGACACGACACGTAACGTTTCGTCTCGTCTAAGTATTATAAAAATTAAAAAACCAAAAAAATATTAAAAAAATCAAAAAATATAAAAATTCAAAAAATGTTAATTTCGAAAAATATAAAAAATCAAAAAATATAAAATATCAAAAATTATAAAAAAATCAAAAAATATAAAAAATCAAATATATATAAAAAATCAAAAAATATAAAAAATCAAAAGATCAAAAAATAAAAAAGTATAGAAATTCAAAAAAATAAAATGTCTTGTCACGGCAACGGCACGACACGACAAGACGCGACACAACACGATACGCGCACGACACGACAACGACACGACACGACACGCACACACGACACGACACGACACAACGACAACGACATGCACGACACGACACGCACGACACGACACGACACGACACGCACGAAACGACAGCACGACACGACACGAAACGACACGCACGACACGACACGACACGACACGAACGACACGAAACGCACGACAACGACACGCACGACACGACACGACACGCACGACACGACACGACACGACACGACACGACTCGACACGCACGACACGACACGACACGGCACGACACGACCACGCACGTC
>JAZDUA010001240.1:132500-137036 GCA_038098605.1 Gryllus longicercus | reverse complement strand
TTTTAATATAATTTTCAGACACTTGATTAGCAATGTTTACGGGAGAAGTAATAATGGTTATTTTTGCATATACGATAAGAGATTTCTTCCACAGCGTTAAGAAGGCTTTTTGCTGTATCAGCCAGAATGCTTCTGGACACTCGTGGTTATGAAGTCAATACTCTAATCTAAAAAATTTCGGAACGGTACAGGCCCAAAAGAAATGAATCTCTTAACTCTACAAACAATAATTTAATAATTAGTTTTCCGTCTTCTTTTCCACAATCTCTTAAATTACCCCAGAGAGAAGCACTTGTGTGGAATTAAACAACAGAGACAAATTATAATTGGTCACCTCCCTCCCTCCCTCCCTCTCTCTCTTTCTCTTTCTCTCTCTCTCTCTCTCTCTCTCTCTTTGTCTCTCTTTCTCTCTCTCTTTCTCTCTCTTTCTCTCTCTCTTTCTCTCTCTTCTCTTCTCTCTCTCTCTTTCTCTTCTCTCTTCTCTCTCTCTCTCCTCCTTTCTCTTCTCTCTCTTCTCTCTCTCTCTCATCATCTCTCTCTCTCTCTCTCTCTCTCTCTCTTACGGAATTGCGCCTCGCACTGTATGAAGGAGGCTCCCACAACGGAATAATCTTTAACAAGGGTTTAGAGGGGGAATCGATGTTTATCTTTTCATAAATATCTGAGCGCCTGGGGCGAAATCCGGCCGGCCCGCCCGCCCACCCCGCCCACCCACCCGCCCGCTCGCGGCGGAGTGCGACCGCTGCGAGGTCTAATATTAGGCCTGCGAGTCCACATTACGCGGGAGGTGGGTAAACCCTGGCGGTGCCGTTTGCCGAAAATCCGGGCTTCCCCCGCTGGTCGTAGCGTGGTTCTCGCAGCCGCTCTCGCCCGCCCCCCTTCATGCCCCTCGCCCACGCATCCCTCCCGTCCCCCTCGGTCCTCGCCTCCGCCCCCCATCCCCACACCCTTTCTGCGGGAAAAGCTGAGGGCAATGTCTTCTCTGCTGTACTTTTAGCGTCGCCGGAACTGCTTAAAATTCGCAGAATCAAAAATGTTCGATATACACCAACAAAATAGTTGTATGAGTATTTAAGAGTAGAATTATCTTGTGAAAGCTAATGTTATGTTTAAAATGAACAGATGTTTCAATTTTATGAAGTCTTCTATATTCTAGGAGAAAATGAAATATTTATCAAATCTATTTCAATGAAATTTAAAAAAGTTCTGGTGCAATATAAATGAAGCATATCTTAATACCCAATCTGATATTAATGAATCGTATAATTACAAAATATCTAGTAGAAATATACTACTCATTAAAGTTTCATCAACCCAAGGTCTATAAGCACCTCTTCACTATTTCATATTAAGATTGTGTCATTAGATAAAGCAAAATGGTTACACATGATACTCAAATCTGCCGAAAGGAGAATGGTGATGGTAGTCCGTTCAGTTCACATTTCCCGAAAAACTTGTTTTGTTTTGAAGGACGATATGTGCGGTATTTGACTTTTTTCCTTCATTACATTCGAAAATTCATGGAAATCTGATAAAGCAAAACAATAGAACATCTCTGAATTATATAAAAAAAATAAAATGAATAAACTGTCATTTTATAGGTGCTATTAAAGGTAAAAAAACAACTTATAGTTGAACTTAATACACTTTCCGCAACAAAATTAAATGTAACCACAACATAATTATAACAACTTAAACATTATTTTATCAGTTAAGAATACTACAAAAGTGGTATATTCTTTCT
The DNA here is from genome assembly GCA_038098605.1 of Gryllus longicercus. NCBI lineage: Eukaryota > Metazoa > Arthropoda > Insecta > Orthoptera > Gryllidae > Gryllus > Gryllus longicercus. Next base: position 135,292 of record JAZDUA010001240.1, on the reverse strand, counting down.
TCCTTTTAAATTTTAGAAAATCACACTAGTATATTTATTTATTTCATGTGGTTAATAGATAAGTTACGTTTTGTAATCTGTAGCTTCTATCTTCAAGTAAACTTTAAAGAGTAAATATTTATACTAAATAATTTTATTTATTTAAGGGACTTCAATATGTTTCATTTGTTTTAATTTCTATTATCAGAGCACAACGTATGAGGTGAGAAGGAAGTGAATGATGAAAATATGTTACATTTAGAAATGAACAATCATAGAAAGTGTACATACAGTCTATATTCAATAATCATGTTAGTGAATTTAGAATTTTCAGCTTTTTAAATATATTTTCAATCGGCGTGTCGATTACTAAAACAGATCTTACATATAATCAAATGTCTCTCAGTTTGTACGAATCGATTTAACTCAAAAACCACTGAAACTAGTAATTAATGGTAACTGTGTTGAACAAGTAATAAACTTCAACTATTTTGGTTGCAATTTTTCATACTGACAAAAAATGATATTATTATAAAAAATCAGAAATTTCAGAAAATATACAGAACTACACGAAGACTCTCAGACAGAAATCACGTACACTCAACATATTTTTAAAACAATGGCAGTTCCAATAATAACCTAAGGATGTGAAAATTGAACATTATCGAATGATAAATTAGCGTGAAATTAAACACATACTTGTATGTTGATATATCAACAAATATTTGTACTGTCTGACTGACTATTAAAATCAGAATGATGAGGTTACTATTTATTAAAGTGGATAATATATAAGTAGGATATTAAAAGCAGATATGAGAGTTTTATCACACCCAAATTAGTTCGTTCCACCTGTAAAACATTTGTATGTGAACCAAAAAATGGATGAAGAATGTATTCAACGTGGAGGAATGATGTATGAAATAAACTCGAAATACAACTGATTGGATTTTTTCTTTATGTCAGAGTGATTTGTTTGTAACATTTTTTTGAATTTGAAAACTATTTAAAAAAAACTGACCCAAACATTTTTCTTTAAATTTTCTCCATGCATGTATCAAAGAACGGACACAATTCGAGCTAGTCCCATTTTTGGCAAACTGTATTTTCGAAAAATTGCAAAACGTTAACATTGCAAAACTACAAATTTGAAGATATTTTTGCCTTAAAAAATCTGTTCTAAACTATCGGATCTTTTTAAAAGGTCATGTACAATTTTTTGAAAAACGAGGGTTTTCACGTTGTTTTTCTTTAGTAAATACGATTATGAATCGTTTAATGTAAAAATCGTTTTCCTCAAAGTTTTTTCTTCAAACTTTTTGCAATAACTTTTTCCACTTATAGAAGAAGAGACGTTTAAAAGAGAAGCTTAGGTCTTATCTTTGTTCAACTCTCCGAATTCTCGAAAATTGTGTAAGTTGGAAATAATGCGAAGTGTGATGTAGCACCACTAGTTTCGTAACCAGATCCCAGCAACACGAATTTTTTTGATAGCCCCTCAAGAAAGAGTTTTCTTTACGGCATGCAAAGCGTGATTTGTTTAATTTTGTAAAAGTTTAATTTTTAGCACTAGTGTACTAAAAAGTGAGAGGATGCTCAAATGTGGAGATAAAACTGGGAATACAACAATGAAAACAAAATACTTTCGTTTGATCGCATCAGCTATCATTGATATTAATAGGACATAACGATTTTCCATGCTGTATTTAAAAATAAAACACGTTAAAAATTAAAAAATAATGGATTACGGTCGAATTTCTACAACTGGACAAAAACAAATTTCTATTGAAAAAATTCTGTAGATGCTAAAGGATGTTTAGAAACATTGATATTATATCGAATGATACGAGGACATTGTCACACTGCACAATTTTATCTTTTAAACTGACAAGTTGTAGACCATTGCGAATACATTAATTTTAAATGTATGAACTTGAAAATAGTTTCAGTATCAGTCTGAAGTATTTACAGATTGCATATTCCGGGGATTCAATCGTTCAAACGACTGGAATTTCAGGAAGCATAGGATTGTGACTTTCACTAGATCATAAGCTCGAACAATATTTCCTGTTTAGGGCTGAATTCTACAGTAAGATTTTCTACTTATATAATTCATGTTTTTCAATCCCTTGAAATATCTTGAGATTTGGTAGACGGATTTTGTTTACTTTAATAATCTTATTTAATTCCTTTATCAAACAATAGAAAAATCTAAAAGCTTATTGAGTGTGCCATTTACCCAATATTAAGACTTATCCAGGAAACGCTGATATGTGATGCTAACCACATGACACTCTTCATGATATTCACGACATATTATATGGGTAAACCTTACAGGATACTGATAAGTTTGTTATATGGTTTTGATTTCGTATTGTGTCAGCACCAAAAAGTCTGTAGAAAGCCACTGAGTTTCATTTTTAAGACCCACATCTTGCGAATCTAAGTTCAAGCAAAGAAAGGATGACATTTTGATGTCATCGTGTAATGCGTCATTGTCAATGGAACAGAAGTCGTCGACCGGAGGTATTTGGGTGAAACGAAATGTCTCTTTGACAAATATCTCCTTTTCTTTGCCATTGATCTTTCATGTTACTGCCAAGTTCTGTATGACAGTTATCGATGGAGGAAGTCAGACAGGGGGCGCGCCGTCGCAGTGAATGGTATCCGGTTCAACATCGTCAGAATGGCAACAGCTGTCGCGCTCCAAAAACTCCTTGAGACGTTGTGCTTGGGAGATGTGAATAATAGACTGAGTTTGCTGAGAGCGAGGCGGGGAGGGAAAGCAGTACACTCGGTTTGGAGTCGAGTGG